>JADRCD010197043.1:604-13600 GCA_019843815.1 Montemys delectorum | reverse complement strand
GGTTACAGCAGTAGGTGTATCAGGAGAGAGGATGTTGTAAGCTCTCAACAGAAGAGTCCATGAAGCAGGATGGAAAGTGTTGAGAAAACTCTTTTTTTAATTAGATATTTTCTTTATTTACATTTCAAATTTTATCCCCTTTCCCTATTTCCCCTGAAAACCCACTATCCGATCCTTCCTCCTCCTGCTCACAAACCCACCCACTCCCGCTTCCCTGTCCTGGGATTCTCCTACACTGAGGCATCAAGCCTTCACAGGACCAAGGGCCTCTCTTCTTATTGATGTCCAACAAGGCCATCCTCTGCTACTTATGTGGCTAAAGCCTCAAGTCTCTCCTTGTGTACTCTTTGATTGGTGATTTAATCCCTGGGAGCTCTGAGGGTACTAGTTAGTTCATATTGTTGTTCCTCCTATGAGGCTGCAAACCCCTTCAGCTCCTTGGGTCCTTTCTCTAGCTCCTTCATTGGGGACCCTGTACTCAGTCCAATGGATGGTTGTGAGCATCCACTTCTGTATTTTTCAGGTACTGGCAGAGCCTCTCAGGAGACAGCTATATCAGGCTTCTGTCAGCAAGCACTTGCTGGCATCCACAATAGTGTCTGGGTTTGGTGACTGTATATGGGATGGATCCCTAGGTGGGACAGTCACTGGATGGCCTTTCCTTCAGTTTCTGCTCCAAACTTTGTCTCTGAATGAACCTGCTCATAGAGGGAGGTCAGGTGCAGTGCCCCCATTTTACAGGTGGAACAATGAAGTACATGCAAACCACAGCTGTGAGGGCGCTTGAACTTCATGTCTTTATTAAAAAAAAATTTCATAAAATATTCACTCTTCCATTCCTGAACATCTCCTAGTCTTTCGAGAAAATGGACATAGTCATCATGGTCTGCAGGGGATGTGGTACCTAAGCATGGTGCTTTCATTCTGACATCCAGCAGGATGAGAGAGGACCGCAGATGTTCAGCCACTGCCTTCTATAGCATCTTCCGGAGGACGCAAACGGGCTTTATGTAGATAGAGGTGTCTGTGGAGTTCACAGTCACAGAGATGAAATTATTACCGTGGTTAATGTTTGCTGCACACTGTAATCACAACTCTAAGAATGTTAAATAGACACGAAGTGTAACAATCAAATATATCCTATTATTATTATTGTGAAAGACCCCACTGTAGAACTGTTTTAAATTTTCATTTTCTTCTCAAAGACAAAAGTTTACCTACTCTAAAATGTGTAAGTATATTGTACTTTATTTTTAAAGCATACGTAAATGGAGAGAAAAGACATCATGTGGCTTAATCTCATATAGAATTTAAATGTAGCCAAGACTGAGTCAACCAACCCAAGTTTCCAATTAGCACTGAAATCAAGACACCAACCAAAAGAAAAATTATTCATTTAACTCTCTCTTGAAATTTTTCAAGAAAAATCAGTTCCCAGTTACAAGCTGCTCCTTCTCTCTAACCTGGTCCACTCTAAGTATTCCCTCTCTAACTGTTCCCTCTCTGACTAGCTTCTCTCTGACTCATCCCTCCCTAACCTGCTCCTCTCTAACCTAGTCCTCCTTGACTACTTCCTCTCTAACCAGACCCTCCTGCAGAGACTTCGTTCTTGACCTTTCCTTAGGAGAAGCAGATGAAATGGGAAATAACCACTTACTGCCACCCATATCATCTCTCTGAAATGTATTTTGGCGTGTGACCTTTAAATTGTGGGGTAAATAGAACGAATCACATCTCTCCTTATAGTCCTGATCTCTGGGTCAAGATATGTTTGCTTTTCATCTGTATGAAAATGCTTTGGGCTACTACAGCCACCAAGTAGGTGAGGTCGGGTGAAGAATGGGCAGCTGCCAATTGAGTCAGGCCAGGGCTGAAAGGCTAATCTGAAAGGAAAGTTAAAAAGGAATAGCATCCTTAGGAGAGATGGTAATTGCAGGCTCACTCTTCCCTCCCTGCTATGTAGAAGGGTTCAGGGACATTGCCAGCAAATGTAGACTTTGAGGGAAGAACACCAGCACCAGGGCAAAATGCAGGAATTGCATTGTGTGGAGTAGGGTGGCCATGGGACTACCCTACTATTCTATTTGAAATAGAATAAAGGGCCTCAGCTACCCTCCCTCCCCCCGCATTTCTCCCACTAAAAAGAGAGATGTTCTGTAAATACCAGTTTGACACTGGGAATTATATCCCCAGGAAAACATCAGAACACTTGTGGAATTCTCACCACCAAGCTGTTTTATTTAATAAATTGAGTTATAGTCTTACTTCCAGAGAGATTAATGTTTCTCAAATTCTAATGGTATTTAGACAAATATGAAAGTTAAAATTCTGGACAAGGTTATCTTTTCTTAAAGTCAAAATTCCTCCTTGAACTCCCCACATGATCCAGTGCCGTAATCATCACTTAAAGGGAAAGCACACGTGGTCAATGAGAAAGACAGCCTGCCTGATTGCAGCTGCTGGAAACCAGGAATATTCTGGGTCATATTGTACTGTTTCTCTTGGCTATAGATATTGACGAATGTGGGACTGGGAGGCACAGCTGTGCCAATGACACCATTTGCTTCAACTTGGATGGTGGATATGATTGTCGGTGTCCCCATGGGAAGAACTGCACGGGGGATTGCGTGCACGAGGGGAAAGTCAAACACACCGGCCAGATCTGGGTGCTGGAAAACGACAGGTGCTCTGTGTGTTCCTGCCAGGTTCGTAGAAACAAAACATCTTCCTCAGATTGTGATGTTCATACATTTTAAATGTATAGATTAACGAGGATTGGCAAATGCACACAACTGTTTAACCATAACCACAGTTACTATAACTGAATATTTTCATTAACCCAAATGTCACTCATGTCCTTCCTAAATTGTCCTCTCCCTCCCCTACTCTTCCCCTCCTCCCTACTAGAGCCAGGCCAACTCTGCTTCCAGTTAAATAATAACTAGAATTAAGTTCCTATTTTCTAGAGCCTCACCTAAGTAGAACCAGACAAGGACATGGTCTTTGTACCTATGTTCTTTCTGCCCAGTTTATTTCTCCACAATCATTTGTATTATTACATGTATCTATTTTACTTTTTGTAAAATTGTACAATTTATCACAATGTATTTATCTACATTAATAACAGTTTATTACTGTGTTAATTTTTTGTTATAATATTATGTTTGAATGAAAAAATAAATGAATCAGAATAGATAAGCCTTCACCCAAGAGTGGAAAATCTCTCTCTGGATAAATGTTATATTAGGCATATGTTCTTTTGTGTTAACTTAGTTAATGATGGGTACTTAAAGTTAAATGAATAGTCTTATGTACAAAATAGTCAATTATTATGAATAAAATTGATATTTGTACAAAAAACATAATGCTTAATTATTTCAGAAATTTGGCCATTTGTGAGATTAATAACTAGCTATAAAGCACTATAATGACACATCTTGCTTTAATACACCAAAAAATAAAATGTCATTAGTAACCAAATTGCTGTAAAATAGTCAAATATATTAATATATATATGTATATATATACATATATATACACACATGGTAACACTGTTTCCCTTTTAACACAGACTGGATTTGTTATGTGTCGACGGATGGTCTGTGACTGCGAAAACCCCACAGTTGACCTTTCCTGCTGCCCTGAGTGCGACCCAAGGCTGAGCAGTCAGTGCCTGCATCAAAATGGGGAAACTGTGTACAACAGTGGCGACACCTGGGTCCAGGATTGCCGTCAGTGCCGCTGCTTGGTAAGTTAAACAGGAAAGCATTCCCTTCCATCCACCAGCAGCGAGCAACTGACTAGAATGTTGACAGTTAGAAACACAGAGCCTGGATGAATCATGGAGACAGACACCTAAAGGAAGCCTCTGGAGCTGTGGTTCTCAATCTGTGGGTTGTGACCTCCTTGGAAGTCAGCTGGTTTACAGGGTTACACATCAGACATCCTGCATGTCAAATATTTACATTATGATTCATAACAGTAGCAAAGAAGTAATTTTATGTGGGGGTCACCACAACATGAGGAACTGTATTAAAGGGTCGTAGCATTAGGAAGGTTAAGAACCACTGCTCTGGAGTGCTGGAGTGGCCCACATTGCGTAAGCCTTCTGAGAGCGATACCTCTTGAAGTATCCCTTTAGCCTAAACTAAGAAAAGCCTCCTGTCCCTCTATTTCATCCATCCTATGCTTAAAGATAATTATGAACTATGCATTCATGAAAAAAATCAGTCTTTCCCCAAGTAAATCTGTTAACCAGTCTCTGTTAATTCCTCACACATAAACCAAAACAAAGATAACATATCGTCACCAGGGAAATGATGGTCTAATGATTAAAGTGCTTGCCCTGCATGTGAGAGGAACACAGTTCAGATGCCCGTAACTCAAGTAAATGCCAGATGGGCATGGCGCCTCCAGACATTCCAGCAACAGCAGGCAGAGGCAGAGGATCTCACAGCAAGCTTGCCAGAAAGAGCAGTTGCACTGATGAGTCTGGATTCGAGAGACTCTGCCTAGGTGAGTAAGGTGGGGAGTCAAGCAAGGATAATCTGTGCATCAGTCTTAGGCCTCTCTACATGAATGGTCATCTGGATGCACATACATGCACCTACATGCAAAGAAGACATACACGCATATATACACGCCTACCCATGCATGCTGTAAAATAGAAAAAAGAAAAGAAAACTCCTTCTTGCTAATAACTGGTCCAGTCTGTGCTACTACATGGTTCCTATGTTCTACAGTCCCACGTGCCATGACTGTGAGATAAATACATATTAGAACTAGATGTTCGTCCATGTTTGTGAAACTTTCCCCGGAAATGATGAGGCAAGAAGAAAAGATTAGATAGAGACAAAAAAAAAAAAAAAAAAAAAAGAATTGCCAAGTTTTTCCAGTTGACTACATGTCTTGCTCATTCCTGATTGTATAAATTAAAAGGGACAGATGGTGCATGTGTCTTTGTGATAGAAAGGTGTTACAAGAAAGACACGTTTGAAGTCATGGCCTGGCCCCTCCTGTTTGTGTGCAGGTATTTTTAGGGGCCCCGCTTTTGCATCACCGCCTCTTTGTCCTTTCAACCCAGAAATCAATCTCGAGGACAAGGTTAGTTTTTGTGCTCAAAGGCTACTTTCATCCCTGAAACCTTGAGATTTAAAACTAAGAAGAAAATAGCCAACAGATGGGAACTGTTGTTTTTTAAAAAGTCCAATTCACAGTTTGCCATGTGAAATAAAAGAGAGGGAAATCAAATTTTGTGTTGTCTTATACTATGCTGTCTTGTTGGAGTGCTGTGTTCAAAGCCCTTCCTCAGAAAAATGTATAACTTAGCAAGGGAACTGCCAAATTCTGTTTGTATTTATTTTCTTTTCTGAGGGGGTGTAAATGAATATACCTTTTGTAGATTAATAAATAAGTTAGAGTTGGGTATCAAGGCTACCCGAGGACCAGACACTTCATTTAAACTGCTTTTCCCCTGTGCCGTAGAGAAGATGGAGTTGTTCACACTGTGCTGTTTGGGGAAATGGCCGTTGCTTGTTTTTCCAAGCTGTGCTTGTTTAGTACTCAAAGACCACTCAAGCAGCCATCTTAAAGAGCATGGGCTCTGAAGATGCATGGGCTTTAAAGCTCTAAGTATAAAAACCACAAGCCTGTCCTCCCTGTTTGCCTCTCTTCTCTCTGGTTCATTCCTGTCACCTCTTTCCCTCATAGCAAGGAGAAGTTGACTGCTGGCCCCTGGCTTGCCCAGAGGTAGAGTGTGAATTTAGTGTCCTTCCTGAGAACGAGTGCTGCCCACGCTGTGTCACCGATCCTTGTCAGGCCGACACCATCCGCAATGACATCACCAAAACCTGCCTGGATGAGATGAACGTGGTTCGCTTCACCGGGTCTTCCTGGATCAAGCACGGCACTGAGTGTACCCTCTGCCAGTGCAAGGTAAGGCTCTCGGGTGCGGGAATGAGTGCCCTGCCAGGTGCACCCGGGACGTAGAAGCTGCTACACCTGAGTAACAGGAAACTAGTCGCAGCTTGTATATGTGTCCTGTTAAGCAGGGGAAGGTCAGCTTTGTTAAGACCACACTGACTGCCTTGTAAACCGGAGATAGGTCTTCCGGGTAAAGGAACATAAACGTGCTGCCGCCAGCATGCGCAGTAACAACAACTCAGTGTCCTAGTGTAGCGAGCCATGCCGACTTCATCACTCTTTTTATAATGGAAGACAATATTATTCCATTGATTTTTATCTAGTTCTTTTATGAGTTCCATAAAATATATCGACAAAGTAGATACATTGCATTTTCTAAAGTGAAAATCAATCTGGCAAAAATGGGCGTTGTTTCTTGGCTGTCGTGGTCAGTTACACCAAATTGAAGAACTTAGGGTCTGATGCTTATCATACTTTATTCTTACAGTTGGGAAACTCGTTATAAAGACTTTACACTTTATTCTCATGGGAAAACAGCACTATGCCGCTTATTTCAGTAACTGTTTGCAATCTATACAAAGTGGACTGACTTACTCTGATGAGGTTCAAGAGTGGCTTGACTAATATCCCTCCAAAATAGAATTTAGGGTCTGATGTTTATCATACTTTATTCCTACAGTTGGTAAAAATCGTTATAAAGATTTTACACTTTATTCTCATAGGAAAACAGCATTATGCCACTTACTTCAGTAAGTGCCTTCAATATATACAAAAATAGGCCATGTGGGCTCGCCGCGATGAGGCTCAATAGTGGCTTGATTAATAGCTCTACAAAATAGAGCCTAGTGATGCCATTTTGTGCCTCATAGACATAACTTGGATATTAACACTAAAACAAATGCAACGATATTAAAGACTTACTGACATTAAAAAGTCAGAGAGAGACATCAGATTCTGCTCAGCACTGCTCACAATCGTCTGCTCTGCCTTTTCAGTGAGCCTCTCCTTTGTTATCCACAGAGCACCTTATTTCTCTTCTCTTAGTGAAATTTCTAACCAGAAGGCCTTGATGTAGCAAGACAAAGAAATAGGAAATGCCTGAAACTTTGAGATGTCCGCCACACCTTCCCTAGCTCGCTCGACAAGGGTGCTTTGTCAGTTAAGATTTTCAGTGAATGGTTTCCCATTTTCTGCGTGTGCACCAGCAAGTTTGAAGAGTGTTTCTAATGCAAGTTACTAAGACTGCGTACACCGTGCGGCTTTGTGTTCGATCAGAGTATATTCTACCATGCACATGTCAATATTATAGCACTGGTGTCCAACAGGATTTTGGTTTTTTACTACCAAATCATAATGAATCCTCTTACTCCTTTGAATTGTTACATTGCTCTTCTTTCTGCACATTGACAACAAAAACTATCCCAGGTAGTTGGATAAAGCTCACACCAACCAGAGCTCTGCAGGAAACAAACATGCTTTTCAGATTTATTTCTGGTCATCCAGTGCCCTATACATGACATTGCACTCTTGACTCTTGGTAAGAGTGTCTTCCAGAAGGTATGTTCTGATGCTGAATTCCTATTCTCTTTGGTAAGTACTGATTCTTAGAAATTACTATGTTTTCTGGTGTCTGCTGTCTTCTTCCTGATAAACCATAAGTATTTTCTTGTGTTCAGTTGCTCTGCATTACTAATCTAAGCTCACTCAATACATATTTGTGAATAAACAAAGGAGCCAATGTAAAGCAAGCAGATGCCCACGGGCTATAAAAATGACGGTCGATCATGTCAATGGGCATGATAGTAGGTTCTGTAGTAGTCATCTTAAGAGCAATTTAATTATTCAACTTCCAGGACTCCAGAAATGACAGCATCCTGGATACAGCTGTTCGTATGTGCTAGTCATAATCAGTAAGCATGAGAGTCTGAGAATGGTGTGAGCACTCACCTTCCACTTTTCTTTCTACTGTTTTCTCTAGAATGGCCATGTGTGCTGCTCAGTGGATCCACAGTGCCTTCAGGAGCTGTGAAGTTAACTGCCTCATGGGAGATATCTGTTCAAAGAATGTTTTCTCATTTAAAAAGACCAAAAAAGAAAAAATAAAAAGTGATGTGTGGCCAGCCAAATGCAACTTTGTTAATGGCTGGAAGGAGTGATATCGATTATGGATTTGTAGAGCCTGAGGAACATCTCTGAGGAAACTAGATGACAGTTCTGCCACCTTAACTATTTCTGGGATCACCTTGTAGAAGAATGGGTGTGACACGCAGGCCATGACATCCTCACCCCTGGATAAGAAGCCTGAGCCCATCAGCTCTGGGAAAGCCTCTTGCTCCACAGGTGCAGGACATGTTCTTCTATCTCAGACTCTTCCTGAACCAGCGAGGTTCCTCACTGAAACAGTCAAACATGAGGCGGCGAGTGAGTTATATTTTCAGAATCCAAGAAGCTGATGCATCTGTACAGTGCACTCTGAAACCCGAAACAAGCTATTGTAATGATAAATAATGCACAGGCATGGTTATGTAACATTTTCTAACAGGAAAAGTCACCCCTCCCAATTTCCTTGTTTACTGCACTTAATATTATTTGGTTGAATTTGTTCAGTAGAAGCTCGTTCTTGTGCAAAATAAAATAACTATTTCTCTTACCTTACACCATGCAAGTCCGTGTCTTCCTGAGTGTGTCCTGCTTTTTATAGATGGTTTAAAATGTAAACTGATTTTTAGCTCTGCTGATGACTGATGACGAACACTCACTGTGTTATTTCCATGTTGAAGGATGGGTTTCCTTTAACTCTATGCCTAAGTTGGTGGTGAGGGGGCTGAATGCCTCTGGTCAAGTGACCTTCAGTTTCACTTTCCTGGCCTGGCTCTGTAGTCTGGGGACTGTCATACAGAAAGTGCTGATGGCTTCTCTTTCTTCTGGATTCTCATTTAGCTCCAATCACATCACTAAGGAACATTAAAAGTATCTGAGAAGAAGGTGACAACTGCGCTTTTTTTCCTGCTGGGTGCCCAGATGGTCATTGGGATGGACTTTGCCATTTTGCTGAAGGCTACATCTCTTAGTAGGTGGCCTTTTCTACCCAGTGACCCTCTTTAGGTTCTGAGTACATGCTTACTACTCTGTCTGAGAGCTGGTAAGACTAGCAGATGCATCCTTGAGAGACAGCTGCTTCATCACTTACTGGCTTCCTTGTTTCAGCTTGCATGCTTATAATGGTCCCTTTAAACTCCTTAGACTTTAGATGCCATCTGTTTCCTCCCAGGATTCTGACATCAAGTGTGTGAAGGTTGGAAATGCCTTCGGGAAGTCCTTCAAATTTCAATATGTATTTCAATATATAAATCTATTTCAGGGTTAGAAGGGGGCCACATTATCCCACACCAACTTTCTACACCAGAATTCCAAGAAGATGAGAATCATAGCCAGGCTGATACAGTTGAGCAAGTTAACGTCACATGGCTTTGTTCTCATGAGTTGAACTGGTATGGAAAGGAAGCACGGGTATTGTCAAGTCCATTGTTTATTGGACAGAGGTATTTTTCAGGAATGAAAGCTATGGGGTAGACTGGCAATAAACATTGCAAGCCACAGCAGGGATGGTGAAGCCATTCTCCTTTACCAACCTATTATTGCTGTGGAAAAGCCAGCATGAGCCGAGTGAGGGAAATGTTCATGTCTAAGAACTGTGTCACAGGAAATATTTATTGCATATGTACATTTAAGTATCTTTATATTTCCTGGGTTCACCACAAGTGCCTCTGTCTAGCATTCTGTTCATATTTTATTTAAAATCATAAGGGTATAAGATGTCTTTCCTCTTGTCTGCCATGCTACTCTAACAAACAGGAAATTTAGCATCTGAGAGGGTAGACATTAAGCTGAAGATTTACATACTTTTTATTACATATAATTGAGATTCTCTATTTAATCTCCTGTAACAATTTATTTTGCTTGCTTTCATAAGGAGATTAACAAGTGTGTGTGTGTGTGTGTGTGTGTGTGTGTGGTGTGTGTGTGTGTGTGTGTGTGTGTGTGTGCACGCAAGCATGCATGCATGTGCACGCGAGCATGCATGCGTGTTCACACACTATACATCTATGGCTATAGTCCATTAGTTATTTATACATGCTGAGCAAGGCTGGACATACCATATCCTAAGTCACTTTTAAGTCTACGTAGGACTTGTGATGGTTTCTATATGCTTGGCCTAGAAAGTGGCACCATTAGAAGGTGTGGCCCTGTTGGAGTAGGTGTGTCACTGTGGGAGTGGGCTTTAAGATCCTCATCCTAGCTGTCTGGAAACCAGTCCAGTCTTCTGCTACCAGCTTCCAGATGAAGATGTAGAACTCTCAGCTCCTCCTGCACCATGCCTGCCTGGATGTTGCCACACTCCCGCCTTGATGAGACTGAACTTCTGAACCTGTAAGCCAGCCTCAATGAAATGTTGTCCTTATAAGAGTTGCCTTGGTCATGGTATCTGTTCATAGCAGTAAAACCCTAACTAAGACAGGACTGTAAGTATATTGGTGTCTGACAGACCCCAGCTTTCCATAGATCTCAAGATGAGCGAAAACTCACAATACCAAGGACAAGAGAACACGAGTGCTTTTTCAGGGATGTTAATTCAGCAAATCCGTTCACAGTGATCACCTCCCTAGAGACTTATAAATAGCAGGCCCCAGGGAGATTATTATTTTATCTGCAGAACCCTGAAAGCAATAATTAACTGTTCCTTAAGAACATCCTCCCTTTAAAAGGAGATGGTTAATTCCTTGTCTCTCACTCTGTGATAATTGGAGACGATGCTGTGGTTGAGCTCCCCGTGCATTCAGAGAATCTGAGAACACAGGGGCATGTATGGAAGCTGAAGGCACCTGGCTCTCTTAGAAGGATGCCTTGCTAGCAGTACTATCAACACATTTCTCTTTCCCTGAGATTCAAAACAGTGCAGAACATTCAGATATGACTATCTTGTGAGTAACATAGATTGAATTGTATCCCTTTTCTCCCATTTTGAATGATTACTATAATGCCCTTTTGCTCTGCTTTCTACACTGGCAAAGGGTCATGGGTTTATTTGGTTTTATGCCAGCAGAACCCCTTTTCATCTTTCCCACAGTTTGGACATCTATACTATACCCAAGTTGAGAAACTGATTGCCTTTGCTAAATGAACAATGCCTCAACACTCTAGAGTGGCAGTCAATACTATAGGTCATTGGAGGACCGAAATTATTCAGTTGAACAAAGTTTAGGTTACACATACTGAATAAAAGATGAGCTTCAGCTCACTAAGCATTACCTCATCTAGCCAAGCTCCCTGTTACTGATGAGTTAAGAATTCCTCTGAAGGGCAGCAGATCCTTGGCTCGTGGGTGGTCCCAGATTCATTGATCTAGTGCCTAAGGTTTAGAAGCAATTGTTGTGTTCAGAGCAAGACTTTATTTCTGTTTTTCCAAGTGCAGAACACTCGTTGCACAACAATAAATTCATATCCAAGAGATTGGAGCTAAAGGGATCCTTGGTGACAGTAGCAGGCTGCCCTGCCTCTCTGCACACTCTGCCTACTGTGTAGCGGGTGCCCTCTGTGGTGCGGAGGTGACCTTGTTTCATCCCGACCTTTCAGTGTTGGTATGACATTTTGCATCCCAGAATTCAGTGTCTTCCAAGAAGGAACTGACACTTCTGCAGAGTCACCATCCCTAACAACAGACCTGCAGGGGAACGGCTGGGCTAAGGTGGCTCTGCAGAGTTCCATACGGAGAATGTAAAAAGCTATTGCTTCTTTTCCTTCTATCTGCCAGGGGGAGAAAGAGTTGAAGAACTCTCCCAAACCTTAGTCTTTGTGCTAAGTTGAGTCATTTTTCATAGATGCTTCCCATGACATTCTGAAATTCATCTTTGTTCCCAATAACAGATATCAAAATATGTGACTTTTGGATGTAAAATGTTTAAAGCGTGCTGTCTTACCTAAATAGAATGCTTGTGGTACTCGGTGCTTTGGTAAACAGTGAGAAATAAGAGCATGGTTGTTTATAAATTAGAAACAATAGTTTATTTTTAAATAATTTTATATCTCCAAAACAAAACTGTAAGAATAAATATGGAGAAGTATAAAAACAATAAAATTTTAATTTATTTTCAAGATAAGGGATCTTGGTTTACATATATCATATGATGGTGTATGACCCTACAGAGAAAAATGTAATCCCACATTTGTTAAGTCTCTATTTTAGTGACTTTATGGCCCTGTGGGGAGGAGGCCTACTGTACCATCTTCCCTGCAGCAGTATAGAAAAGAGGGAGCAGCTAGATCCATCATGAACAAGTGAGACTATACCATAGCATCACTTCCTGTCTGCTCATCCAGCACATGCCATTATGAGAAGAAGAGAAAAATAGGCACAATATCATATGGTAAAAAGAGGCAGACAAATACAGAGGAGGAAGCTTACAGCCAAGCACTGTACTGAGCTCGGGGGTCCCTGATGGAGGAGTTGGAGAAAGGACTGAAGGAGCTGAGGAGGGTTGCAGCCCCATGGAGGGAGGAACAGTGTCAACAGGCCAGACTCCCTCCCACCTCTGAGGGACTGGACCACCAACCAAAGAATACACATGGAGGGACCCATGGTGCTGGCCACATATGTGGCAGAGGATGGCCTTGTTGGACATCAGTGCAAGGAGAGGCCCTCAGGCCTGAGGGTGTTCAATGCCTCAGTTTAGGGGAATGCCAGGGCAAGAGGATGGGAGTGGGTGGGTGGGGGAGCATCCTCATAGAGGCAGAGGTGATGGGATAGTGGGTTGCTGAAGGGGGGACCTGGAAAGTGGAAAACATTTGAAATGTAAATTAAAAAAATCCAAGAAAAAAAGCATTGCACACAAGAATTTAAGTTGAGACAGATGTAGACAGGGGGAAGTAGTACAAATGGGACAGTCAGAAACCTCTGATGCAAAGTAACAGGGGAGGAGATACCTGAACGAGGAGAGATTGAGCTAGCTGCTAGAGATGAAGAATGGCAAGCTTGTGTGTGTGTGTGTGTGTGTGTGTGTGTGTGTGTGTGTGTGT
>JADRCD010197040.1:0-20246 GCA_019843815.1 Montemys delectorum | reverse complement strand
TACCCTCAGAGCTCCCAGGGACCCAACCACCAATCAAGGACTATACAGGGTGGGATTGAGTGTACTGGCAGCAGGTATGTGGTGGAGGATTGCAAATTCGATCATCGATAGGAGTGAGGGACCTCGGCCTTGTGAGGGTTTTGTGCCCCAGTGTGGGGGAATGCCAGGGCCAATGGGTGGGAGAGGGTGGGGGGACAGGCATTGGGAGGGGGGAGGCAGAAGGGGTTTGTTCTTGTGTTTGTTTGTTTGTTTGTTTGTTTGTGTTGGAGGGGAAAATGGGAGAGGGAAAGTGTACATGTGAATGAAGAAAATACCTAATTAAAAAAAAAAAAAAGATTTCTGTGTTGAGAGACTCAAAAATAATTACAACATCTTAATTGCCTCCACTTTGCAAATAAATTCCTTATGAAAGTTTTTTTTTAAAAAAGCTTTAAGCCTAGTAACCTAGATTCTGATTTCAGAGATACTTATGCTGACTGTGGTAACTCTGCTTCCTTGAAATTTAAGGGGCACCTACATTATTGGAGGAGATATATCACTACTGATTTCTTAGTAAACTAAATGACATTCCACAATTAAATCATTATTCCCAATTATTCTTATTCATGAATTCTAATCTGATCTTGTAGTTTATGATATTATATCTATATTTAATTTTACCTCCTCAAAATAAGATCCACATGGCAAACAGAAGCAAAGGCATGTGTTTGGGGTCCAGTAACTGTGGAACTGGGAAGAGGCAGTCTGGAGCAGGAGTGGGCTCAAGTTGCATCCAACCCCAGAAATTTTGTCTGGAGAGGAGTAGGAAGTTGGACTTCTCCTTCCCCTGCCTCCAGCCTACATGTCCCAGTACATGTAGTCCAAAACACTTCACCTTTGCTCACAACAGAGGATACCACATAGTCATAGCCAAGTTAAACTTCTCCCTTTCCTTACAAGGTCATGTCCTACAAGCACCTGAATTCCTCCTTATGCAAACGAGGCATCCTCATCACTGTAGCCCCCTTCAATGCTGTAATTCACCCCAATATCTCATATCTACCCCCAAAGGTTTTAAAAGCCTTTTTTCATGCCCCCTCCTCAATTAAACAAGCTTCTCCTTGTAGTCTGTCTATGAAGAAGTCTGTTTCTTGTTTGCCACACATACTCCAGTGAGTCTGCATGACAGCAGCCCACAGAGCTGAAAAGCTTCAGAGAAGTTAATCTTCTGGGGACCTTTTGGCATTCCTTAACTCAGAGATAGCCCAGATTAATCCTTGCAATAGTCAATGGAGGGTTGCCTGTGCTAGGTGCCCCCCAAGAAATGATTTACTAATAGCTAAGAAAAATTGGCCATTGCTTTCTGACTGACCTTCATCAATGTTCCAATACCCTAATCTTTGCTGAGCTGAATGAACCTTAGCTTAGAATTTCGTAAAGAATGTTACCCATTCAGACTACTTGCCTCCAGCATTGTTAGGGAGATAGCAAAGGAAGGTCGGGCATTGAAGTTTATAGAATGGGAGTTGTTTATCCCAGGGCAAATACAGCTAGAATCCTCATTTCAGTCTTGTAGGGCAAACCACATTAGAATTGCAGCTAAGCCACTCCCAGGGATTAGAAGAATAGGACCCAAGGCATATCTCTTGCTAGCCCAGAAGATTAGCATAGTGAGTGTTTACTAAGGATAGCCTGGACCTTGAACTCTGTACTGGGCAATCAAGGGTAACAGCACTAGCCTGTGTTGTTTTAGGGTTCTGTGGAATCTTCCAATACAAATGTGTCATATACAGCTGGCACTGACATGTTCATTGAATTACCTGCATTTTCTGGGGGAAGCATTACCTGACACACACTCAAGATACCATTGTTAAAACTTTCCTTTAAAGAAAATTATAATCTTTTAATTAGCTTACACTATGTACAATTTCCATAAGATTGTGTTCATACATTTTTAATTTGGGTTGATCCATATCTTTTCCCCTCCATCCCTGCTTAAGGCTTTAACTGTAAGTGTTCCTCATCTTTGACGTTCCTGTGATATGAGTTCTACCCTCTGTTACTTATTTCCTCCTCCCTTCCATCTCTTATGGACCCTTTCTAGCTTGCTGACCTCTGTCAATACTCCACACCATACATGGATTCTGAATATTCAAAATTTGGCTCCATATCTAGGCAAGAACATTTCTTTCTCAGACTGGGTTACCTCACTTGGTATATTATTTTCAATTCCATCAATTTTTTCTGGGTCATATGGCAGTTCTATTTTTAACCTTGTGAGAACTCTCCACAATGATTTCCACAGTGGCTGAAGCAATTTACACTACCACCCACAGTGCATAAGTGTCTCAATTCTCGACATTCTCACTATCATTTCCTGTTGTTATCTTTTTCTTTGATAATAGCCATTCTGACTTGATTAGGATGGAATCTCAAAGTAGCTTTAATTTGCCTTTGCTGAAGGCTATTGATACTGAAGACTATTAAAATATTTATTAAAATACTCTTTTTAGAACTCCCTGTTCACTTCCCTAGTCTAGGTTTTGAATTATTTTATTTACTTTCTTAAGTTCTTTGTATATTGTAGATACTAATCCTCTATAGAATGTATAGCCTGCAAAGATTTTGTCCTACATTTTAGATTGTTTTTCACTCAACTGATAGCTTTTCTTCTTATACAGAAACCTCTTAATTTCATGAGACCCAATTTCTTCATTATTGGTCTTATTTCATGAGTGATTAAAGTCATATTTAGAAAGTCCTTACCTTTATCTATATCTTGAAGTGTAATCCCTACTTTCCTTTCTAGAAACTTTAGAGTTAGGGTTTTGTTGTGTCCACCATGACCTTGGTAGGGGTGGAAGGACATGGTTCCTTCCCTTGGAACAGGTCAAGCAGGCAAGTGTGGACCTCCAACGTTTGGATGGCTGCAGTGGGCATGAGGCTTGTTTATATAATAATGTACATGTTTTCATGTTCCTTCAAGGAATGTCCTCCCTGTTAATATTAATAACTTATGATAATCAGAGATAGCATGAGTCTGGGAGGTAAAGCTGTCAGTAATAGCTCAGCAAAATGGTGAATGCTGGGACCTTCAGGACAATCCGTAAGGCTGTCTAAAAGAACTCTAAAATCAGAAGTCTGGAAATATGTAATTTCTCAATTATGAAAAATATAAGGATGAAATATGAATTATGTAAGGAGTATCACAGATAGAAAGGATCAAAAGCAACTGTGCTGTGGGCCAACTTGTCAGGAAGATACAAAGACAAATACAGGCATATTCCTTAGTTCAAGGTCAGCCTGGGACAGAGTGAATTTAGGTCCAGGCATGATCAGAATGGTAATTCCAGGGAGGGACCCCACCCAGCTATCTTATTGTTTGTGTTTGGGCTTATTGTTTCCTAAGAATCAAGAGACTATGGTTATGGGATGATGATTCATGAGATAATCAAAAGGAAGCCTGGAGTAAATCACTGTATTGATATGTAAAATAAAAGACTAGGCTTATGATATATGAAAGATGAGCTATCCAGAGAATATTTTAGAATAGCAAAAGAGAACTGGCTGGAGAATTGTCTCAATCAGAGAGACAGACAGACAGACACAGAGACAGACAGAGAGAGAGAGAGAGAGAGAGAGAGAGAGAGAGAGAGAGAGAGAGAGAGAGAGACACACTGTTCAGAGATATACAAAGAAAGCAGGACAGAGAAAACTAGTCTGCAAAGCTGTCTCAAGCAGAACCTAGGCTGCCACCTTGGACCTATGATTTGACTTCCAGACCTTTGTTTTAGCTGCTTCATTCTCTCAGAACCCCTCTCCAGTTAAGGTTGGTTCTTGGCATTATTGTGAGGTTCTTAATCTATTTCAAGTTGATTTTTATGTGGGGTGAGAAAGAGGACCTTGTTTCATTTTTCTACACATAGATTTCCATGTTTCTCAGAATCATTGTTTGTAGATGCTGTTTTTTTCTCCAATGTCAAAGACTTTTTTTTTTTTTTTTGAGATCTTTGTAAACAATCTGATGCTTGTAGTTGTGCGCCCTTGTTTTTGGACCTTCTATTCCTTTCCCAATTTTCTACATTCCTATTTTTGTGTCAATATTTTATATATTTATCACATGTTGATATTTTTATCTGTAATAATAGATCTATCTAATATCTACTAAAATTAGATAAAATGATACTACTATCAGTATTTTTTTTTTCCTTTCTACTTTGCTTTGGCTATACAGAGTTTTAAACTTCCATATGAATTTTAAGATTTGTTTTACATTTCTTTCAAAAATGTTACTGGAATTTAGAATGTGATTGTATTAAATCCTTAAATCACTTTAAATAGGATGGTCAACTTCATAGTATCGATTTGTCATATCCCTGAATATAGGAGCACTTTCTATCTTCTAATATCTTCCTTAATTTCTTTCTTGGGTTTTAAAGTTTTTCCTGTAGGTATTTTTACTTCTTTAGTTAGCTTAATGCTAATATATACATATTACAAATATATATTCTATTTATATATATTCTATATTATATGAATTCTATATATGTTATTGTTAGTTATTAACATGATTTGACTTTAATATTTATTATTATAATTATTAATTATTATTCCTAGATCTTGTTCTCATATTTCTGTCATTGCTATGTAAGAAGGTCCCACTTTAATGAACTTGTTTATGACTTCTAAGAGTTTTCTGGTGGAGTCTTTAGGGTATAATACATAATTATCAAATAGAGACATTGTCAATTATATGTAATATTGTCAAATAGAGATACTTTGATTTCTCCTATTCCTATTTATATCCCCTTTTTTGTTTCTCTTCTTTTAGGACACTCAGTACTACATTGAAAAAGAGTTTTTGTCTTGTTGCTGATCTAAGAGATAAATGTGTTTGTTTTTCCCCTTTAATGTAATGTTGACTACAAGTGTATATATTGTATTATTTGCTATGTGGAGATATTTTTCTTCTAGTTTTAGTTCTTCAGGATGTTTAACATTAACAAATAGTGGATTTTGTCCTTGAATCCTTGAATTTGTGAAATATATATAATTTATTGACTTAGAAATACTAGACTACCTTGAATCTTTTGGATAAAGCCAACTTGATCATTGTGTATGATCTTTTTGAAGTGTTCTCAGATTCAACTGGCAAATATTTTATTGAGAGTTTTGTTAGACACATGTTTTCTCTGTGTAAACCTTTCTGTCCTGGAACTCATCCTGTAGACCAGTTTGACCTTGAATGCAGTGCTCCGCCTGCCTCTGTCTTCTAAGTCCTGAGATGAACTTAACATTTAAGTTGAAGACAAATGAAAAATTCATTTTAGTAGCAAATGTGGCCAATAAATAAAAATTAGGTAAAGTATAGCAGAACCAGTTGCTAAAAGCAGCAAAGGGAAAGAATATAATGAATTTGCAGATAAAGATAAAAAGCAAGTATATCTCAGTTAATATAAGAAAATTAAAACCTTTATGTTTAAAAATATTAGCCCTTATGGAGCATAGTGCCTATGCTGAACAATCCCACTTTTTGACTCTTTTTTAGAATGGTTAGTGAGGGCTGGCATTCAGTACCCTGTTAGTAAGATTCTCCAGCAGGCAAAAGAATCTGGGTTAGACCTCAAGCTCTAGAAAACAAAATAGGTCAGTGAGGAGGAATGGTCTCGATATCCCACCTTACACGGGACACTAAGGCCGTACATGCAGAGTTAGAAACTATGGGGTCATCCTTGGGACCAGAGAACATGGGCTGGGAAAATGCTCAATCACCTTTTCATTTAAAGCTTTACTTTTTACTAACGCAAGTATGTGTGTGTGCGCACCTATGGAGCCCATCTTCTAATACCCAAGCTCTTCTCAGTCAAACTACAACACTTCTTCATTACTTCGTCTTGTTTTCTGTAATCTACGTTAGCTTCCAGATACCCTAAGGTTTTTCTTCCTGGTTATTTGTAGTCTCCCTCCACTCTGGTAAGATAGAATGAACCCTCTGGCTTTTCTACCCAAACCCCAATTCCCAAATAACAACTCAGAAGCTTAATTTTTGTGAATAAATGCTTAGGTCATGAGCTTTGATTTGTTCCCTGACTAGCTCATAACTTACATAATCTGTTAAACCATACCATGTCTGCTATTAGTCTTTCCTCAGTTTCATGTGTCCAATTTCCTCAGAGTCCAGGTTAAATCTCCCATGCTTGACTAACTCCAAGAGTCAGTGTCTCCCTCCCCGCCCCCTTTCTCCTAGCTGTCCCGGCTTTTAATCCTGCCTCAGCTCGTCCATCTGCATTTTATCCACAAAGAATACAAGAGTTTATCCTTACATCTCTTCCTTTTAGTCCAATAAAAGGCTTTCTTCAACATCAATAAACTACATACAATAAGAATAATTATGAAGACCACCAGGTAAGTATTACTACCACGATGTCCAGTCTCCATGTATTTGGCAACCTTGAAGAAACTACTCTGTTATCTAGCCTATCTTGATGAGTCCAAAGTTCTAACCCTAAATCACTTTCTATTATAACTTGCAATCCCAACTTAAAAATATCTCTGTAAGTTTAAAACATTTTCTTAATCCTAAATTATTTAAGATTAATTGTGAGACTAAAACTATCTAGTCTTCAACCCCATAACGCAACTGAGAAGGCTAAAGATTTCCTTGTATAGAAAGTGCAAAAGAAAGAAAAAAGGAGCTTCTAAAATTATAGAAATGACAGAGGTTACTGGCTGAAAGGACCAGCCTAAAAGGATTACCTGTGTCATTAGAGCATCGTCTCCAGCCTTCTGGCTCCAAACACTTGACAGACTTTTATGGGAAACAAAAATTATGAAGTATTTGCTCTTGCAAAGCTTGGTAACCAACTTCTCTGTGCCCTGTTTGTCTAGTTTGGACAGCATGTTAGCAATTGAGGCACAGGTAGTTTTTGCCCAGTGGCCGTTTGCCACATTTGAAGCAAACTCCCTAAGGAGGTTCTTCGATGCCCATCATCTTCTTTGAAGTAGAATGGGGATGCTGTTAGGAGCAGTCTTGTCTCACTGTTATGAAAAGCCTTATGCTAATAAAATATCTTTAAATGCCATATTCTGTAGATCTCTGAGGTTTTTGAAGACCATTTATCATCTATAGTATATCTGAATTGGCAAACATTGACTGTTTCTGGCTATTTATTATATATTCAACTTAGAAAATATCTGCAAGAAGCTAAATAAATCTTATTTCTGTAATTAACTAAATTAACACCTAACATGACCACAGGTTTGATTGACTACCAACTTACATTCTTATTTATTCTAAATAGTTTAAAATAGCAGCTTTCAAAGGGACTAGAACTTAACATTGCATTTTAAAGAATTGCATAGATGTAATACCTTAATACAATTTATACAAATATACAAATATGTTCAGTACAAATACAAAACAAAAATAACCTTAAATTTATATCAATGTATAAAATTGCTACAGATGTAAAATATTGGCTTGTTTATGTTCTTTGGTCTAGAATTCAATTATCTACCCTTTTATCTCAGCATTCCTATACCTCCTTTTTTCTTTTTATCTCTTCCTCACCTCTCTCCCTAACACTAGAAGGATAGAGGAAAGAAAAGGTGAGAGGGAAATCCCTGAATCTAACCTCCTTTACTTTGTTTCCTCCCTGACCAAGATCCTTAACCCCTAAAACAACAACAAACACCCATCACCCATTGAATGACCAAACCCACCCACCCTACTTCTTGTTAATGGGGGCGTAATCCTCTTAAAATTGTTTTCTGTTGGGGGCCCTAAGAAAAGCTAATTATAACATTTGTCGCCCAATGTCTGTGTGCTGTGAAAATGCAGGGCTTGAATGAAATCTTGAGTGGAACAGTCTGAAATCCTGAGTAGAACAGTCTCAGAGGCTGGATGAACTGAGGTGAGCGCCTTTGAAGCTGTTCTGGAAGGAAGCTTTGATGAAACAGCTAATAAGGTATTCTGAGGCTGGATGAAGCAGGATGCCTGCATAAATGTGTCTTAGTATCTCAGCATCCTTCTCAGCTTCCAAAAGGGTGACTCTGTCAGGGTCATGTTAACTTCATTGCTGTTTGTAAACATACAAACTTTCATGAGTAATATACATTTCTGCATTAACATGTGTATGGAATGTGTGGTGTGTACAGTCAGCTGAAGATGATTCTCTGCTCTCTGCTCTAGCAAGTAAGACATCTTTCTATTATAAGTTACTCTGGTTGTATAACCAAACTGTAATATAAATTTTTATCCACGTCATTTGAAAGGATTCTATATAATCCTGGGGATTCTGTAGCCAACAAGACTCATTGGCTATGCATAGCTGAAGTCTTGACTGAAAAATTTTCATGTCTCAGCCAGCCTCAGAGATTTTCCCATGTAGACAGATCAGTGATCCATGTTACCTATTTTGTTGGCTTTCTTGAATTCGTTCTTCTTGTCTGGAGGCAATGTCTTCAGGGGTTTCTCCTGTCCAATCTTTGTATTAATTTAGATGGAAGTCACAGCTTTTCTTCTTCTGTTGAAACAAAGCAAAATCTCTTCCCCAACACAGCACATGTCCTTCCTTCCATTCTGAAGTAAGGACAACTTTAATATAAACAGGCTGATCTACTTCAGCAGGTTTTTT
Source organism: Montemys delectorum (assembly GCA_019843815.1). Classification (NCBI taxonomy): domain Eukaryota; kingdom Metazoa; phylum Chordata; class Mammalia; order Rodentia; family Muridae; genus Montemys; species Montemys delectorum. The sequence continues at coordinate 11,631 of JADRCD010197040.1, read as the reverse complement.
TCCATAACAATAAAATGTCTCTCAATGTATTTCCATGCAATGTCTCTCAATAGCTGTTGTTTTTATTCATCAGCATTCAAAAAATTTAAAGTTGACAAAGCACTATGTAATTAATCTATCTCAGGGGTCGTTGTTACCCCTTTGTCTTTGTTAAGCATTTCTTTTAAAGTGCATTTAAGATCTCTATGTAATTACTTGTCTTGTTGTATTATAAGATATATTTGTAACATTATTAGGCCATAATGTCCAAAAAAATTGTTGTGTTCCAATGGATACACATGTTGGAGCATCATCAGTTTTAATTTGCAGAGGTATCTCCAAGATAGCCACTATCTCTAATAATGTGCCATCTCAGAATCATTCCTTTCAGAGCTTATGGCAGAAGCGCCTTGGAATTCTGAACATTCATCAACTGTATGATGTATCAACATATGTGCATATTTTAAAATTTCAATCTCCACAAGATAAAATTAATAAGATAGTCTATGACATTGCTCTATGTTGACATCAAACATGGTGTGCACTCTTAACTCAGCATATTCTGCCATTCTATGTCCTTAACCCTTTGTGGATTTTCTCATCTGGAGCTAACTTTTTGTTGGCAGTGTAGGTTCCAGATGGATTCTCCTAAAGATCCTTGATTCTGATTTAAAGAATCCTCTAATCTCTCTGTTCTATAGCCTCTAATCCAGCATTTAATTTTTGAGTCTTCCCTAAATATTTTTTTCTGATCTCTCTTAAAGAGAATATATAAAATTGTAATAATTTTAGAACATTTAATTATGTGTACACTGACTACACAAAACCATATGGAGTCCAAATGCCCTCTTCTACAGTGTTTTCCACTATTTTAACATGGAAAGTATTTTCCTTTTAAATCTCCTTTTTCTCTCCTTTCTTTGAAGATATTATCTTCTATGTGTATTTATTTCTCTCTTAACACTTTTTTAAACTTAATTTTTTTATTCAATTTTCTCTAAACTCTTTCCATCCTTATATACTTTATTCATCTTTATTTAATTCTCTCTTTAAGCACTTCATTTTATTAATCTCAAACTACTTGTATCTACCTGATTATGATGTTTTATAACCAATCTTTTTCCTTTTTAGCATTAAAGCATTTCAGACATTTTTAACCTAATCCGAAATTTGGCTGCAACTGGATTTTTTTGGTGTGTTCAGTCTCCCTTTGTGTTGCAGCTCAGACTTCACTCAGTGACTGGCCCCACCCTTGTCTTTCCGCTCATAGAGAAGAGGTGTTTCCACATATGTGTCTGCAGCTGGCACTAGCCAACTGTTGTGTTGATGGGTATCAGTCAGGAGCTGTGCCTCACAGGACGCCTGACCTCTCCTGAGTTCTAGGCACCCCTCGGTGGCTGCGGGTCGGGATACCCAGAAGATTTTCCCATGTTGTCTGTGTCTTGGCTTCTTAGAGAAGCGTGCAGATCTAGGCGTGTCCCAGCTACAGGTTCTGTATTTCCCAGCTATGACCTCTTCATATCCTAGCAACAGGCAGAGGCATAGCCTACCCCTATGGCCTGGTAGGCTAGGGGTTGCATCTGTACCTTGTACGGAACCCCAGCTAAAGGAAGCATACATGCTGAGTATGCAGCAGGGGCTACCCCCCCCCCCCCCCCCCCCCCCACCCCTTTGCACTGCCTCTCTGTAGTTTCCTTCTCTTTGGACCCTGGAGCTAAGCCACTCAGGCTCTGAGACTGGATTTCTAGTGTCCAGGGCGCCATTTGTACCCTTCCTCTTTCCCACTGCACCCAGTTCTAGAGGCTTATTTGTTTATGAATAAATGCCTAGGCCATAAGCCTTGGCTTGTTCCCGGAAAAGCTAATAACTTACATGACCTAAACTATTCTATATCTGCCACAAGTCGAGTTACGTCTCCTCAATTTCATGCAACCGACTTCCTCAGAATCCAGGGATAATCTCCCATAACTGACTAACTCTCAGAGTCTCTGTCTTTGTCCCTCTCTGTGTGTCTCTGTGTCTATGTCTGTCTGTCTCTGCCTCTCTGTCTCTCTGTCACTCTGCCTGTCTATTTCTGTGTCTCTGTGTCTCTGTGCCTCTCCCTCTCTCTCTCTTCCTCTATCCCTCTCGCCCTCTCTCTCTCCCTCTCCCTCTCTCTCTCCCTCTCCCCCTCTCTCTCCCCTCTCTCCCTTTCCCTCTCCCCCTCTTCCTCCCCCTCTCCACCTCTCTCTCCCCCTCTCCCACTTTCTCTCTCCCTCTCTCTTTCTGTTGCCCTACCTTTTAATCCTGCCTCAGTTCACTGACCATCAGCTTTTTACTGACAAGTAATGCTTGCTTCCTTCCACATAGTAAAGAAGGGATTATACCTACAATAGAATATAAGGATTTCTGTGACTTCCTTTGTGTTCTTATACATGATCTATTTTAGAGGAAGTTCTGTGATCTCCTGAGAAAAACACGTATTCTTCAGTGTTTATATGGAACGTTCTATCGATAGCTAGTGAGTCCATTGTGTTCTATGATGTCACTTAACTCTGCATTTCTCTTCTTTACTTTAGGAAAACCTGTCATTTGATGAGAGTGGGACATTGAAGTCACCCAGTACTGTTGTACTAAGATTAATTTATGACCTCACAATCAGTAGTGTTTGTTCTATGAAACTTTGTTTAAGGCAGATTGTGCTCAGGATCCTAGTGTGCCCTCAGTGTATTCCTCCCTTCATCACTTGCCTTTTGCACATTTTGTATTAGTTTCTGTTTGCAGCTTATTTTGTCAGCTATTAGGACAGTGATACCTGCTTGTCTCCCAGGTCACTCCAGCCCATCCATGGTAGTGCAGTGTCTTCGTGTGGTGTATCTCCTGGACACAGCAAACAGGAGAGTCTGGCTTTTAGATCTAGTTTACAAGTCTGTATCTTTTGACTAGGTAATTGATACTGTGGACATTCAAAATTATCATGGAAATCTATGCATTGATTCCTGTCATCGTGGGACTTTGTAGTGTTCTTATTTTCCTTCTTCTCTTGCTTCATTCTAGCACGTTTATTCTCTCTATAGCCTCATGGATGACACTTTTTTTCAATCTGAAGAATTCTCTAAAATATCTTCTGCATTGCTGACTAAAGTTCCTTTAGTGAGTTTTTACTGTGAATAGTTTTTATTTTCCTCCAGTTTTAGTATTTAGCTTTGCTAGATAGAATGGTTTGGGTGGACAGCTGTTATTTTTCAAAGCTTGAACACATAATTACAAGCCCCTTTAAAGTTTCAGTTGCCTTTATATAGACTGTACTAAAATTTCAGTTAATGATATTAGGATTGGGGAAAAAGTGGACAAGTGGAACTATGTATAAGTATTAGATTAATTTTGAAAAAGAATACAGAATTGAAGTGGGTAATGTAACATTAAATATTAATTAATCCCATCCTGTAGTTTGCTACCTGTCTCAATGGTTTATGTTCCCGCATTAAACACACACACACACACAGTCTGTATAATTTAATATGCCTTAAGCAACACAATAGCTAGGCCACTACCTAACCTCCATGCTGTTAGGATCTACCTCACTCTGATAATTCTGAGTTAAGACTTATGACTTACTAGTTCTATTTTTCATCTTGGCCACTCCTGACACAGTTGAGCAGCCTCCTGGGCTGCACTCTCCTAGCCCCTTTACACTGCAGCTCCGCCTCTCTGTTCTGCACACTCTCCCAGCATGACATCTCTCCTGGTTCTTTCTCTCTCTCTCTCTCTCTCTCTCTCTCTCTCTCTCTCTCTCTCTCTTTTGCTGGCATCTTTATTTACCAAGCAGAGCTAACTGGGGTCAGGTTCTAAGAAGCTACATGTAGAACTTCACATGCAAACAGTTTTGGGGAGGACATAGTTAGCATCCATAATGCAAGCAGCTACAGGGAAGAGTAGTGGAAAGAGGATAGCTGGGATACTGTTCGGTACCACAGATGTTAGAGGCTGTTAAAGTTACAGGAAATGTTGTACAGGGAGTTATGAGTGGGAGGGTTGGTTATAAGTCTTTTCCTGAGCCCCCATACTCTGTTTTGGCCTCCTCTGGTCCTTCAAGTCTGGCATGCATGAGGAGCAACATTTACCTTGCAATTCCCACTGCTGTCTCCTAGGCAGTTCAGTTCCAAGATGGCAGCAGGAGGGGGCTTGCAACTAAGCTCAGGTTCACCTGTCTTTTCTGTTCTTATCAGAATTAGTTTAAGTTTCATAAAACACTCTTAATGCTATACTTATACACATAACACTGGTTAGAAGCTGGATTTTTACATCTCCTCCCCTCTGTTCTTCTCTGTGTCTTTCTTTGGAATTGCCTTTATTTCCTTTTTACACAACTCCTAATCTAGCGGCATTCTTCAGCCAGTGAAGTACAAAGAATTGACTATAATTTTCCAGCTCAAATCTTAACAATCACTTAAATGTCAACAGTCATGTTTTTCAGATGAGATGCCAACATTATTTTATAGCTCTGCAAGACAAACAATAACATTGTCTATGTGTACACAAATCCCATGCTCCTGGGGATAAACTGGAGCTTTGTACAGAAGGAAAGTCTTTTTCCTTCCTCAGCATTTGTTACTTAACTAATTCACTTTGTCCATTCTTTTTGTTAATTTTTACATTAGTTTCCAGTTCTACAGCTATTGGTAACTGCCATAGGCAAGACGGAAAATTACATAAGGCACTAACCTTGCTATAAATATAGTGAAAGTATTAAGCCTGGGAACTTTCTACAGCTCTGCCTCTGTTCTGCACACTCTCCCAGCATGGCATCTCTCCTGGTTCTCTCTCTCTCTCTCTCTCTCTCTCTCTCTCTCTCTCTCTCTCTCTCTCTCTCTCTCTCCTCTTTCTCCTCTCTCCTCCTCTCTCTAAGTTTTCAACAGATAATTTTAACTTTGTATATTCCACAGAAACACATTGTTCTTCAGAAAACAACTTTTTGGTCTCTGACATAGTAACCTTTCAAAGTTTCAAATGAATTTTCTGCAAAATGATAAACTTTGTAGTACATAACATAATTGAATGAAACTGTCTTTGTGGAGTTTAACACTTCATATATTGAATGTGCACTAATACCACATTTTAAATGATTGTATCTCATAAGAAAATTATATGATATTTTCAATCCATGCTGTATACAATACAGAAGATGGGGCTATATACACTACATTTCTTTGGACAACTGAACACAGGTACCATGATTACCATATTCATTGAGCTTATATAATATAAAAGAACTTAACCTTATAGTTGTCACTGGTAGATGAACTCATCTGGCATCAGTGACAGCCATGCTAGCCACCACCATAGGATTGTAATTGTAAGGAAGGAAAAAGAGAACAAAAGAATCCTCTAACGCAGACTCCATCTCCTACACTACTGAGCACTAACCACTTCAAGGGTGTTCTCTGGAAAGGTAAACTTTTATTGTACTTTCTCATGGTCTGAAAAGTAATAGGCAATGAGATATAGATAACCCAAAGCTCTTTTTTAAATCAATTAATTTATTTACTTTATTTATATCTTGACCACAATTTTCTCTCCCTCTTCTCCCAGTATTTCCCCATCAACCCCTGCTCCCTTTCTTTTCAGAAAAGAGGAGGCCTCCCATGGATATCAACCAACATTGGCATATCAAGTTTCAGTAAGGTTAGGTGTATTTTCTCCTATTGAGGCTAGACAAGGCCACACAGGAGGAGAAAGTTATCCCAAAGACAGGCAACAGAGTCAGAGACAGCCCCTGTTCCTGCTGTTGAAGAGTCCACATATAGACCAAGTTGTACAAGTGTTACATATAGAGGACCTAGGTCAGTTTCATGCAGGTTCCCTGATTGGCAGTTCATCTCTGTGAACTGCTATGAGCCCAGGTAAGTTGATTCTGTAGGTTTTCTTCATTATGCTAAGTCATAAGTCCCTGCACATCTTGTAGGCAGGACAAATAGTAGGTGGAAGGCTTCCCAAGCCCATTGGAAGTGTTGCCTGGTTACAGGAGACAGCCTGTTCAGACTCTACATCCCCCACTGCTAGAAGTATTTGTTAGCATCCTCCCAATAGATTCCTGGGAATTTTCATTGCTCTGGGCTTTTAACTAATCATATCTAATGTCTGTGCCACCCTCCAAGCAGAACCATTGTTCATTGATACAGTTGGTGAATGACTTTATGGATAGACTAACACATACCATTTCTTAAATGAATGTAACCTGTTCTCTGTGGGCTGAGAATAAAGTCACTCACTCAAGTCAAATAGTTTTGACCATAGCAGGAAGTCTGTATCCAAAAATCGTGCCTACAATTCATTCCTTGGCGCAGCAGAACTGTCAACTCTCAGCTTAGCTACGATGGAGGTAAAATCCTTTGGTGATTTGAGGGTCATTGAAGTCCAGCCTTATTACAATGAACTCCCATGTCTAAAAATTGTTCTTATTTTGGGCTTGTACCACAGTAAGAGCCAAGATTTTAAACTCTACTAAATACAAAACGAACGAACAAAAAAACTTTACAGAGATGCACCGCCCCACTTCATTCCAGTTGTCTCTTTTCGTACTCTCTCCCTCCCGTCCCTATCCTCACCCCTTTCCCCATGCAATTCCCTTCTTCTGTTCACCCACCATGTCTATTCTATTTCCCCTTCTCAGTAAGAGTTAGCCATACCCCCTTATTACTTAGCTTCTTTGGGTCAGTGTATTGTAGCATGATTATTCTTCATTCATAAGTGAGCACATACCATGTTTGCCTTTCTGTATAGAATTTGATTTGTTGTTGTTGTTGTTTTGTTTTGTTTTTTAATTTTTAAAATTGGGTCTTTTGTTTGTTTGCTCTTTATTTTTTTATTTTTGTTTTTGTTTTTGTTTTTATAGTCTTGGCTATCTGGGAACTTGTTATGAGGACCAGGCTGCCTTTGAACTCAAAGATCTGCCAGCATCTGCCACCTGAGTGCTTGAATGAATGAAAGGTGTACAACCTAACCCCAAACTTGTAAAAGATTTGCTTCCTGAAGGAAATGATTATCTCTTCCACATAGTGCTGTGTGACCTGACTGATTGCAGGAATAACTTTTTGGGATACCTTGAAGAACAGCAGCAAGAAGTGAGATTAGATTGTTTTCAAGTTAATGAGACTCATTGATCAGACTGACTTTCCATGTTGATTTTCCTCTTAAGTATGTTGTTATCCTTGTAAGTAATGTGACTAAGTCAAATACAATCTATGTCAAACACTTAGATTTGCTTGGTCTAATTATTAATCTGTCTTGTTGTTATGACAAAATGCTGACATAAACAACTTAAGTGGGTCATAGTCTGAGAGAGTATAGTCCATCTTAGTTAAGAAAATATAGCAGTTTGTGACTATGCAAGCATGTAGCTAAGCCTCACACACTCTCTTAGGTGATTCCAAATCCAGCCAAGTTGACAATTAAGATGAAACATAACAGTCTTGTTATCCATGCATAACCCAGATGATGCATGACGAGGACGTTAGTCAATTTCAGGTTTTCTTTTTATTTCTGTATTTTAAATTGCAGGTAAATTTGGTATTGTACTCTAAAATATATGTCCAGGTTCACTGAACAAGGTTTAAACAGTCTCTACCACCTAAAATGTACACCAACAACACGTTACTTTCAATTCTATATAACATAATTTGTTGCATGAAATAAAACACTAAATGTACCATGATAGGCATATGTATAAAACAAAATTTAACAGCAATTTAGGAATTGAAAATTGTCCATTTGTCTGTATTGTTTAATAAAACAAGTATCTATTTGAGTTTGTATATATGTCATACATGTTGATGAATTTTTATGAATTACTCGTATTTATTTATCATTAATATTAAGTGTTCAGAAGAAACTATTGTTCATATCTTGATAAATATCACTAATATCACTAATAAATATCAGATGCTATGAAATTAACTTTTATGTATTATTCATTATCTTTAAATAAGACAACACATTGAAAAATAAGTTTATTGGGAAATGATAATTGTTAGATTAGAGATCCCAGGAATGATCACCATCTCTCCTTGATGCTATGAAGGTTTTGCGTATAAAAGGCCTGACTCCAGAACTAGGAAATAATTGGTACCACCTCCTCACCTTCATAGGACTAATGGTCCCTCTGTATGGTTTCTGTTGAAACCTTCCTCTATTATTAGAAAGGAACACAGACAGGCACTGTTAGAGGATCTGCACTATAGTCACATGGAAATTTCTCAGAAGAGATGTGAGTTACTGATTTAATCTTGCTTGCTATTGCTTCATCGTGGCATTTTCCAGATAAGGGCTTGGCCAGGGCAGAAGAGACATATGGTTAAATCCACCTTTTGTGTCAGATGATGGGAAGTCTGGGATGCAGACCAACACCCTGTCCTGCCGGAGCAGCCCTTCCTTCACACTTGCTGCTGGTCGCTCTTAGCACACTGTTGGAGATGATTCCTTTCTCTCTGTCCTGTGCATAGGAAACATTTCATCTGTTTCTTTCTAGGAGCCCCCAAAGGGTCCTTGCACACTGCTCTGATGGTGTGTTGACAGACTGCAGCCATCTACTATGTGTAGCTCAGCAGTCCACTGTGTCCTTAGGTGAGTCTGAAAGCCTTCTGTACTAGCTGGTTTTGTGTGCCAACTTGACACAGGCTGGAATTATCACAGAGAAGGGAGCTTCAGTTGGGGAAATGCCTCCATGAGATCCAGCTGTGGGACATTTTCTCAATTAGTGATCAAGGGGGTAGGGCCCCTTGTGGGTGGTGCCATCCCTGGGCTGGAAGTCTTGGGTTCTAAAAGAGAGCAGGCTGAGCAAGCCAGGGGAAGCAAGTCAGTAAGGAACATCACTCCATGGCCTCTGCATCAGCTTCTGCTTTCAGACCTGCTTGAGTTCCAGTCCTGACTTCCTTTGGTGATAAATAGCAATGTGGAAGTGTAATCTGAATAAACCCTTTCCTCCCCAACTTGCTTCTTGGTCATGATGTTTGTGCAGGAATAGAAACCCTGACTAAGACAAATTGGTACCAGCATAGTGGGATATTCCTGTGACAACCTGACCATGTTTTGGGGAGGACTGTGGAAGGACTTTGGAACTTTGAGCTAGAAGAGCCATTGGTTATTAAGAGTTCTATGGGATGTTGTGTAGGAGCTTGGAAGATCATGTTGAGAACAGTGCAGAAGATGGAGGCCTGGCTTGTGAAATTTCAGAGGGAAGATTAAAGACTCTATCAGGGCCCTTGGTATTTTGATTGTGAAGATTCTGTGGTTTTGGTTAGCTGGGGCTGAAGAATCAGCTGTGATTAACAAGATACCAGAACTACTAAAGTGAAAACTTTGCATTACTGGGACTAGTGATCTGGTTAGCTGGAGCTAAGAAATTAGTGGTGATTAAGAAGAGACCAGCATCATTGAGGTGACATCTTCTGGGAAGTGTTTTTTGAGAGCAAAGAGGATGTGTTCCAGAGATAGCCAAGGTTGTACCTTGAGCTGCAGCAGGACTTGGTAATGTGTAAGAGTCACCCAGGTGGTACTGGTTTTGAAGGCATGAAGGGATCATGAAGGGCAGCTGAGGCTCAGCACAGTGAGAGGCCATGGAAGGCCATTGGTGAAGGTGCAGCCTCAGTTGCAATTGATGGCCCAGGACTGAAGGTGTCCTGCAAAGGAGTTGAGGCTTGGCACCATAAAGAGAGCCTATGAGAGGCTATTGGTGAAGCCTAGTTACAGTGGAAGACAGCAGTATTTTGGAAATGCCAGTACCATGAGATGACCACCAAGAACAGCAGCAGCAGTGGAGTACAGGCATCTGGAGCCTAGAAGACAAGATGTGTGCTACAAAGGGCAGAGCTGGAGAAGTGATCAAAGCCCTTAGAGGAGCCCAGAAGATAGTGAGTGGATCCCAGACATTGGACAGTTGGAGTTTGATTTTTGCTTTTGATTGTGACTGTGCCCTGATATTTTTCCCTCTTGAAGGAAGAAAGTATTTTAGTGGAGCCCACAGTTAAGAGATATTTAAATTCAAGAATTTTAAAAGCTATTGGACATTTTAAATTGATTGAACTTTTAATATGTAAAGACTGTGGGACTTTAAATCTTGGGGATGAATAAAAAAGTAAGGGTTGAGGCTTAATAGTGATCTGTTTGTGTGTGTCAAGTTGGCAAGGGGTCAATTGTACTGGCTGGTTTTGTGTGCTAACTTGACACAGGCTGGAGTTATCACAGAGAAGGGAGTTTCAGTTGGGGAAGTGCCTCCATGAGATCCAGCTGTGGGACATTTTCTCAATTAGTGATCAAGGGGGTAGGGCCCCTTGTGGGTGGTGCCATCCCTGGGCTGGAAGTCTTGGGTTCTATAAGAGAGCAGGCTGAGCAAGCCAGGGGAAGCAAGTCAGTAAGGAACATCACTCCATGGCCTCTGCATCAGCTCCTGCTTCCTGACCTGCTTGAGTTCCAGTCCTGACTTCCTCTGGTGATCAACAGCAATGTGGAAGTAATCTGAATAAACCCTTTCCTCCCCAATTTGCTTCTTGGTCATGATGTTTGTGCAGGAATAGAAACCCTGACTAAGACACCTTCCTCAGCATGCATCAGCCTCAGAGCTTCAGTCCTGTCAAGTCTAGCCAACGAAAACAGTCATTCAGAGAACAAGCCACCCGCCTGTGGACAATAAAGGTACACATCCTACATCTATGACCCAGGACCAGTGAAAAACTTTTTCTTTAAATAACTTTGTTCTTTTCCCTTTTCCTTTCCTTTCTTTCTTTTCCTTTCTAACTCCCATCGATATGTTAGCATTTTCTGCATTTTCCCAGATGACATGAGACAGTCAAGTGAAACAAGAAAAGAGTTAGGAATGCAGCCAAGTAGATTGCCTGAAACTTTGAGAATACATTGCTTCAAATCAAATTCCAATTCTGCGATTTAATTGATCTTAGGCTAGGAATTTAAATTCTCTGTGGTTCAGTTACCCTATCTTTAACAATGACAACAGGATGATGGCGGCGGCGGTGGTGGTGGTAGTGGTGGTGGTAATGATTCTGATGATGATGGTGATGGTGATGGTGGTAATGATTCTGATGATGGTGGTGGTGATAATGATCATGACAATGATGCTAATAGTGGTCATGATGGTGGTAATGATGAAAGTTTCTATCTTTAAGAGCTATCATAAGGATTAAATGAGCAAAGACCTGTAAAACATTAAGCCTAATGGCTGACATGTAACAACACTGGTAAAAATGTATCTGTTACTGCATAACATAAATATTTAACAAAAATGAGATTCAAATCTGAGTGGGGGTCCAATCATTGCTCTGCAACACCCTATAAGAACATACTGAAATTTCAAATGCTAAATAATATATGTTTTAAATTCCCAGTTCACTGCTTCCAGAGCTCTGTACCACAATCCTTATGATACAAAAAACCAAAAACAAACAAACAAAAAAAACTACTTATGCTTACATGCCAAGGCTGTATAGAAGTAAGTTAAAGGGTGAATTCAAACCTGAGATTTATATCCATCTTGTAACATAGAAGCTTCTGGCATTTTTCAAAAAGTTCATGTTGAGAACAAGAACTGTTTCTTTAAACAACACACACACACACGCACACACACACACACACACACACACATACACACACACACACACACGC
>JADRCD010197039.1:4809-28600 GCA_019843815.1 Montemys delectorum | reverse complement strand
TTTTCTGTTGTTTTGTTTTGGGAGGTTTGGCTTTTTGTCTTTGTTTTCTTGGGGGGGTGATGTTTGTTTTGTTTTTTTGTTTGTTTGGTTGGTTGGTTTAGTTTTAGAGACATTCTTTAGCCAAGGCTGGTCTCAAACTCAGAAATCCGCCTGCCTCTGCCTCCTGAGTGCTGGGATTATAGGCGTGCACCACCATGTCTAGCTTCAATTTACTTTTATTATCTAATGTTTCCGAGCTATATGTTTCCCATATGTCACAGAGGTCACAAACAGCAATTTCGTGGTGTGGGGTTGTCATAAGAGTAACAAGAAAAGTGTATGTAAGGCAGTGGGCATGGGGTGGGCACAGTGACAGACACACCCAAACCCTCCTGGGCCAATCCCATACATCAGGACTCCAGGAGCCCCTGAGTCCTCATGGTATTGCCATGGTGACCCTGGATGCAGTTGAGAGTGGCCTTGCTGTGCACTCTGTAGAGCAGACACAGCCACAATGAGGTTGGACAGAGACTGGAGTTATTAATCTAGTCTTTGTGTCTGCTGGCAATAAGGAAGATTCTTTCTGGGCTACCGGATAGAATGTGCTAGAGCAGCTTAACCACTCACTGGCTTATTTATTAACCAAGTCAGGGAAACTTTAGCTGAGGACCCCAACTTAACATTTGGGTCGTTAATCTTCACTTTTCCCGATGCCAGCTCCACCTAGAGCCTTTAAGTTTTTCTAAACACAAAAAAACCTAAGCCAATCCAAATAGAACGATAAAGTTTATTGGCCCCACCACTGGCATGGACAACTGAGGACCTGTCTCTTCATTCCAGATGCCACCCTTTGTCACATGCTTGGATGCTGCTCCCAGCCTCCTGATATTCCTGCCCCCACCCCTAGGCTACAGGATTTTTTTTTTTTAATGAGATTAAAATGCAACTACTGCAAAGGTTCCGGCTATGAGTAAGCAAAAACTTGCCAAGGCAGAGAGCTCCTGCCAACTTAAACCCAGGGCCTGGGATGAGGGTCGCCTGATCGATCAGCTGGTGCTATCAGGGTGGAGAGAGACCATAGGGTGGGCTGTGGGGGGACTTGAGCTTTGTGCTGTCCCTGGGATCAGGGGATTGGGCCATTTTTGCAGAGGGCTCTGTGTTACCTTTCTTATCATTGAATTCTTCATCGTCTAGCCAGAGGCATCGAGAACTCTGAGGTGATGGGTAGAGTGCCAGGAAAAGACCAGAATCCTGTGCTGCATGACCGGGACCTGGTCTTCATAAAAACGGACTAGTGAAGGTAGATGAGGGAATTCTTTTGAAAATAGATGCTCATATTCTCAGATAAGAACCTCAAGATACTGGGGTGGGGAGCAGTTTGCAGTCAAGAAGAAAATGGGTGGCAGAGGTAATACAAGCAGACCAGAAATGCCAACACATGCCCTCTTCTTCCCTCACTGAGAGAAGTCCAAGCTAATAAATGTGTCTGCTTTCATGAGGACCCAGGCTGTAGGCTACTGACACATCCCATAGCCCATGGGGCTGGTAATTGTTTGCTATTGGAAACAAATGGCCCAAGTAAGGCCCAAACGTTGGCCGATGGAACCATAGTTCCTTCATGTCAGAGGACTTCAGTCTAGAATTGCTTGTTTATAAACAGCATCAACTATGGGGACCTTTGTGAACTTTTGCCCTGTAACACAGGATGTGACTGTATTAGGTATATTTACATATAGGTACACACACACACACACACACACACACACACACACACACCATTTGCATGCACAGTGTCCATGAAGGTGTGAAAAAAGGACTTTGGGTCTCCAGGAATTGAAGTTGCAGGCAGCGAGCTGCGTGATATGGGTTTGGGGAACCAAACCAGGTTCTTCGGCAAGCAGCGAATGCTCTTAACCACGGAACCATTTTCCCAGATATATCCATTTGCTTTCTAAACACTTGACAGAATTCTTTTTTTACACTTAAAAGGATTTGTTGGGGTTAGTCTTGTGCATTGTGTATTCAGAAGCTGAGCTCTGTGCCCCTCTCCAAACTGCAACCTGATCTTGGAGCACTGTATTACCTATGTACTGTAGTGCTCCCCAATAATCCCTGATCAATAAGTAAATCCCTGGTCAATAAATGGCTGGGGCTTGTGACTGGGCAGAAAGGAAAGGAAAGTGGGACTTAAAATCAAGAGAGGGGTCTTGGGGCTGGTGAGATGGCTCAGTGGGTAAGAGCACTGACTGCTTTCCCGAAGGTCCTGAGTTCAAACTCCAGCAACCACATGGTGGCTTACAACCATCTGTAATGAGATCTGACTCCCTCTTCTGGTGTGTCTATATAATAATAAGTAAATTTAAAAAAAAAAAAAGAGAGAGAGGGGTCTTGAGAGAGGCTACCCAGGAGGAGAGAGAAGACGGACAGAGGAAGAGGCCGCCATCAGACAGGATGGGCCAGAAGCATGTGGCCAGGAGGAATTCTGCCTGGTGTCCCTCATGGAGCAGAGCTAGCCCTGTAAAACTCAGACAGCAATAACATGGGTACAGCTTTAGATTTTTTCAAATCCCACCTTGAATCATGATTCTTAGATATTTTAACCTCCTTTCTAGCCTGCCACCCACCAGAGGTAATGGAAAAGAAAGATTATTGTGGGTGAAGTGGACCTGTTTAGAAATTGTTCTTTGGAGCAACTCCCATCTGCACTGTCAGGAAATCAGCAGTTCAGTTCACAGGAGTCAGCATCGGCAGCTCGATCCACGTGAAAACATATCACGAATATCCAAGTAGTCAAGTTGCGTGTCGGGGTAGCAAACAGGAAGCAGCAGCGGTGATACAACCCAGCAAAACCAGCCAGGCCCCAGCAGGGGAACCAGGAGCACCAGGGACACCAGAGGGGAGTTCTTTGCTGTGCCTCTCTCAACAAAGCAGAGATGTGCGAATATGAGAGACCAGGAAGCGCTGTCCATTGAGTCCTACGTAAACTCCGTCCAAACATCCCACGTCCTCCGCGCGTCTTGCCTCACCACGTGTCCTGCCTCAGCACATGAGTCTGTCTCAGAAAAACTTCATGTGAGTCCTTCTCAGAGGACATCACTCTGCCAATAGGCCCAAGTCCTCCATTAAGGAAGGGCAATACCATCACAGGGTCATGCACTCTCTGTTGGGTCTTTCAACTGTCTTCTAATGAAAATTTGCACATGGGAAGCATAGAGTGCTGGCTGGAGTCTCAGAGATCGTAGACTCCCAGCACAACATTCCCAGTCAGTCTACTAGGGATGGGTAAGGGTTACAAGGCTCAGCTAAATAGGTTCGAGGACTGAGGTTCTTCTTGTCTGTGACTGTGAAAATCCTGCTACCTTGCAAGCTCGAATATCTCCAGAGTAAAATACAGGGCTGGGCCACTCGCTGGCTAAGACCCTAGGAAGAAGGGAGATGGTAGATGACTGACTAACATGAATAGTACACAGGGGGCTTGCACTGAACCCTGAGCTCCATCGTGGATACAGCCCAATCCAAACACTCCTGCCTAAAACAAGCTCTCTATACATATACCATATGTATACAGAGAGACAGGGTTTCTCTCTCTGCATAACCCTGGCTGTTCTGGAACTTACAGTATAGACTAGGCTGGTCCCAAATTCACAGAGATCCTTCTGCTTTTGCCTCCTGAACTGGGATCAAAGTCATAGGTCACCTTGCCAGGTGACCTTAAATAAATAAATCCTAAAATTGAGAAAGAGAAAAGAAACCAAAGGGTCTCAACTCAGCCTCTTGGTTATACCAGCCCTACAGACACTCAGCTTTGTCAGCCTAGGAGGGGCTGCCTGTTGAGACAGCCCATCTTGCTTTCAGCAAACACCTTTAGGAAGGAGAAAGCTGTGGGTTAGAGACAGCAGGACAGAGTTACAATTGCAACAATTTCATTCCTAAACCCTCACCCCCACCACTATAGAGAGTCACAACCAGCTTTTCCCTCTGACAGATTCCCTCAGTTTCCCAAGGGAGAGAGACTGGCCCTCTCTAGGAATACTAACAGACACAGTCCCATCTGCTGAAGGTCAGACGCCTGTCTCTTCTGCCTTCTGTCTCTTTACACTGCCTCAGAAATCTAACATAGGGAGCCAGGAAAAAAGAAAGAAGTTTAAGATGTAATTCTTACCCTTGAGGGTTGTAGAATGTTACTTTAAAAAAGTTCTGCCCACCTTCAGAAGAGGTGAGACCTACTGTGGAAGAGTCCTATGAAACTCAGACAGAGGCTGAGCCCTGAGCATCAGAAGACCTGGAACTTGAGGTGGATAAAGGTTGGAAGACCAAGTAAGATGGCTATCACCTTGTTTTCTCTGCTATCAGTTAGTGTCTAGTGGCCTGGCTTTCTTACGTCGAATGACCAGGTTAAAAGAAGACTAAGTTTGTAAAGATTAAACTCCATGGTACAGGCATGTGCATGCTGTGGCCCATGGGCTACAAGCAGATAGCTGTAAATGTAGCCGAACACAAATCTGTGACTCACTTAAAACTTTATAAAATTTTTTTCCCTTCAATTTAGTAACTTGATCACATGGTTCTCCGGTGTGAAATTTAAAGATGATAAGTGATGTGGCAAAAGGTTGAAAACTCCTGGTATGCAGTTTCAAAAAGTGGACGTACTGCTTGGTTGGAAAGCCATTATTGTAGCCAACACGAAATATTTATCAGTGTATTTATTTAATCATTGACTGCAAGAAACTAGACTACATTAATCCAAGTGGGTTCGGCTCTCTAACATGATATAATTGGTATTTCAGGGTAAATAGCTTTGTGGCCTGCACCCAAATACCCCCTGGACTTTTATTAACAAGTGCAGGTCCTATCCTGCTAGGAGCTCCGGAAGCCCAGACTAGACCGAATAGGGATCCATCTGCGCCAGGCTCTGTGCTTCGGTACAGCCCATCCTCCAGAATCCAGAATCCCCCTCAGAGGATCCAATGCCAAAGCTCTCACAACCAGCAACCCTCACTGCATATCTACTACATTTACATTTGGAATATAAAAGATTGGAAGAAAAAAATAGTTCAAGACCACTCAGATGAGTTCTTCTCCAAGGGCTCTCCTTAGCAGATTTCCTTCCAGAAGCAGTCCTAAACTTTGCAGCCCCTGAGCCACAGGGCGTTATGGAAGGATTATCAAAGGATTAGGGCCTCTTGCTGAGCGAGCAGGGACTCAGGGAACTTTCTGCCAGAGTGACTTTTCTGAAACAGAGCTGATCCTGCTACCTACAGCTGTGTTTGGAAAGTTACCGCCCAGCCAATCATCTGCATTACCCGGAGGGGAGTGTGTGTAGGGGGGTGAGAAATACAGATGCCTGACTTACTCTCTGACCTGTTGGATCTGAACATCTTCATGCAGAGCTCGGCAATCTGCTGTTAACGCAACCTCCCCTTCTTATTCTTCCACTCAGTACAGTTGGAGAAGTAAAGTACAAGGTAGGCTAAAGCCCAGCTTCAGAGCACAGCTCTCAGAGCCTAGCAGGATGTGGCTCTTTGTCACCACCTCCTCCTGTTTGCCGGAGGCACCCGTGAAACCCACATCTCTATGTCTAACCCACACGATGCACCTCAGAAAACTTGTCCGAGCATCTTTCTTACTCTCGTGGTTTAAAACAGCTTCCGTGTGATCGCCCAGATCCCTTCTCCCTCTTGTTATTCTTTTTGTTCTTAATAACTGGCTTAGCTATCTGCTTCCTCTAGATTAGATGTGTCTTCTCCACTTACCGATTACACACACATGGAATCATAACCATTTGGTCCGTCCTTTCTTTCTTCTCTAGCTGGACTACGCCCTGCAGAATGAAAACCATGTCTTTCGTGTAGCTGTTTCTAGGCCCTAAGTAGGAGCTTAGAGACAGGTGGGAATGAATCAAGAGCTTGTTAGAGGCCCCAGAGCTTTGTGATCTAAATTCTGGTCTCTAAAAGACCAGGCACTAATACACAAGAATTAAACACCAGCCATCTGAAAAGCCATGTGCAGTTGACTAGAGATTAAGCTGGGAGTCATGTATGGGATAAATTACAAGTAGAGGTGTTATTAGCAATAAAGCCATAGTCAAAACCAGTGTTGCACCGGTAGGGATGGTGGACAGAAAGCAGGGGTCTGATCGACACTGATAAAGGCGTTGTCAATTAAAGTCCTTAGTGGGATGGGGGTGGGGGTGAGGATGGGGGTGGGGGTGGGGGAGGGAAAGCTACAAAAAGATTCTCTGAAGCCAAATAACTAAACTTCTTTATGATGGAAAACAGAAGAGCCAATCCCATACCATGGTTTGTAGTCCCATGGAGGGAGAGGGGGAGAAGAGAGAGAGAGAGAGAGAGAGAGAGAGAGAGAGAGAGAGAGAGAGATCCAAATGGTTTTGATTTTGTGTGAGTACCATCTTGAAGTAAATATAGAAGCATGCTTAATCCAAAGGAAATGGTAGTTAAGCTAGTTGTTAAGAACAAAAGAAAAATAGCAAGAGTAAGGGAGGAGGAAGGGAATGGTGGAGGGGGGTCTTGTAAGCAGGCAGACAGACAGACAGACAGACAGACAGACAGATAGAGAAACTGGCAGGCTTCATGAGGTGTGCTGCTTGGTTAGAAGTGGGAGGTTGCAGGCCAGAGCCACAGTACCTTGGGCCACTTTGAATCCTTCCACTGTCCACCTCTACATCAGACTTATCTTTGTGACTGCCAAAGTCTGCAAAATGTATCCAGGGGAGCGAGTGCTTTCACAATCCGAAAACCAAGAACGTCATCAGATGCCATCTGCAACCTGGTATAGTTTCCCCGATTGCTGTGCCCACGAACCCATGGCCCCCTCTCATGTATTCCAAAAGTCCTCTGATCTGCAACTAAAAATAACATCTCCCAAGAAACCTCTTCCACTGTGACATCTGGGAAACCTGAATCCTGGGCTGTGGTCACTTATATTTAGCTCCAGAATATAATCTTTTATTCCCTTCAAGGTGAGAGTTGTGAAGATTTTTGTTTTTTGTTTTTTGTTTTTGTTTTGTTTGTTTATTTGGGGGGATTTTTGTTTGTTTGTTTTTTGGTTTTTTGCCAAGGGGCAGTGTTCCTAAGATCATTAATCACACCAAGTCCTGAAGCAGCAAGCTGCCCATGGTTACATAAAACAATATCACCAAGAGTTGGGGCTCAGACAAAATTTGGGCCAAGAACAGTGAAGAAATGAATAAGGCAGGCCAGCCAACTCAGCTGAACTCACAAGGAGGGTTTGTGATGAAGGCCTTGTTTGTGGCTGTCAGTTAGCCTGAAGATCTGGGTGAGTGTTCCTGGCAACATACGCCTATGGGTGTGAAGGCTTGGAGGTTAAGAATCTCTTGAAAAAACCCATCCCAGCCTCCTCTCTCTGACTTGCTAATGATCCTTTAAAAAATGGCCACCATCCATCTTGCTGCTCCAACTGACCATAAATAGCCCTTTCTTTCTCTGTTGCTTTCTTGAAATGAATCGGATCATGTAATGGAAGGCCAGTGAATTTGCTAGTGTGGAGCCATAGTAACACTTCTAAGGCTAGAAGGCTTTCTGGGGTCTGCAAAAGCCTTTGAGAGAAAACATCTCTCTGACCTTCTCCAGAACATCACCTCCTGTTTTATTTCTCAGGCCTTCGATTGTAGCTGGACAAAGAGCCTATGACTGCCCTTTCTGAGTTGGCCGAATCTGCTCCCAGAGGCCTGGGCATTCTTAGTTGACTCCAAGAGTCTTACTTCTCTCAAAGCTTTGGTAGATCTTTTTGTCTTGTTCTTCTTCTTGGCCTGTATATTCGTGTCTTTTCACTTTATGCAAAGAGCACTTGAAACAATGTCCACTCCATGGATTTCTGGTGGAATTATGATGTTGCGGGATCCCATGAAAGCTTGTGGTCTGGTCCCCGACCTCCTCTCAGAAGTAGGTGTACCTGCCCTTCGACATCATTTCAGCTTTGTTATCCATGCTACCCTGTCCAGCCAGTCCCAGCTCTGTAAGCTCTGCCACTGTTCCAGCTCCCACGTTGCTGTTGTAGGAATGCCAGGCTTTTGTGCAGAGCCTGACTAGTATACACATGCAGGGTTGGCCCTCGTTCAATTGCTGCCTGTTTCTGCCATTCTTTTTTCATTAAAGTAGAGAGCATAGTGTTAGTGTGGGCTGGAGACAGGACTGGGGCTGTTAGGACCTGAGTCTGACTGTGGCTCTGGCATTAAGTTTCCTGTTGCCCTCAGGTTAGTGTGTGTGTGTGTGTGTGTGTGTGTTTGCTGGTTCTAATTAGTAGCTTATATCGTTTCTTGAGAACTTGTTAAATATTGCTGAAAATGCTAACTATTGAAAATATCCTTAACCATATAGATGTGTCCTTTGGCAATTTCCAAATCCTTTTGTCTTTACCTGGTTTTATAACGGCCAGGGCCAGATATCCCCGTTTACATTTGTCTAAGCACCTTCAACTAGCCAATTCACTTTTCCACAGCAAAATAGGATCATCAGGCACAGACATTCATTTATCGTGGCTGTTTAAACAGTTCACTAGCAAATCCAAGAATGTGGTTATGAAAGCCATGGCCTGTTGCCAAAGGGTGATTGTGTATGTGTGCGCTGCTGGTAGATCATGTGCTACGTTATGCAACATCTGACCGTTGATCCCTGGATGCCATCCAAAGAGTAGCTGGATGCCTAGAGAGCTGCTTATAGCCTTGGTGAGTCCAAAGACTAGATGTGTCTTTGGAGTTTCCGTTCTGTTTGTAAACAGTCTCTCTGCTGATATATCTGACAAGGCTCAGCTGGTCTTCAGGCCTGGTGATCTTGCTTAAAGTGCCCAGGCAAAGTTCTTTGAATGGGCTAGTGAGGAGCCAGCTCCAAGCTTGCATTGAGGACTCTGAATATTCCCAAGATCTCTGTGGTATGCTATAGGGCAGTATGTTTTCAATGCAACGACTTCAGCTTGCTCTGCTGGACTTTAACAAGCTAGGCAGCTCATTAAGAAGAAAAACCTTAGGCACATTACATTTAATAGCATCACTTTGAGCTGAACAAAAGATCCATTTATTATCAGATGTCCCTCAGGATAAAGGCAGTTTGGAGAGTTCTACTCAACAATTTGGCAGAAAACAGAAGTGACATATAGAAAGAGCCTGCTTGGATCCAGGTCAGCAGCCGCTTCATTGGGCACACTTTATTGGTTTGCAGTGTATGATTGACTAAATGCTCATCTGCTATGATTGGCCAAGACTTACCTACTTGTTAAAGAATGTATTCTCAAATTAGGTTACAGTTTGTCTGGATATTTCTTTTTTTTTTTTTTTTTTGTAAAGATTTATTATTATAATTAAGTACACTGCAGCTGTCTTCAGATACACCAGAAGAGGGCATCAGATCTCATTACAGATGGTTGTGAGCCACCATGTGGTTGCTGGGATTTGAACTCAGGACCTTCGGTAGAGCAGTTGGTGCTCTTACCTGCTGAGCCATCTCGCCAGCCCCTTGTATGGATATTTCTAAGTTATATTTTGCTACATAAAAAGGCAGCTTTGGGATAAATGGTAATGTGTCATTTGCTCCTCAGTTTTGAGAGACTGGTCAAAACCCTGTGCACCAACATCAGTTTTTCTCACTGTCAGAATGTACTCATTTGGTTTCAGGATGGAGTATACAGGAATTTATAATACCAAGTTACTTGAATGATTCTGTATGTCTTCACATTTTTACTATTTTTGTTTGTCTCTTTTTTTTTTTCTTCAAGATAGAATTTCTCTGTGTAGCCCTGGCTGTCCTGGATCTCTTTCTCTCTCTCTCTCCCTCTCCCTCTCCCTCTCCGTCTTCTTCTCCCTCTCTCTCTTGACCAGGTTTGCCTCAAATTCACAAGAGACCTGCCTGCCTCTGCCTCCCAAGGGCTAGGATTAAAGGGGTGCGCCACCATGCCGGGTCATATTTTTACCATCTTAATCATACAGACCATTATTGAACAAAGGATGGTGGCATACAAATCTTCAAGATCCTCAAGCTTGAATATAACATATCAGGGAGGCTGAGACAGGAGGATTGCCTCAAGGTTGAGACCAACCGGGGCTATATAGTGGTTCCAGGACAACCTACGCTACATAGCAAGATTCCATCTCAAAAGCAAACAAACAAAGTAAAATAAAGTAAAAATGAAGAGTATCCCCCTACTGAAGGAGCCTGGCACACCTTCTCCCTTTCAAGGTTGGTGCTAGTTTTGCGTATGGACAGCCGTGGGCTCTGGTTACAGGAAGTGCAATCATGTGCACACACTGGCACTTCAGTCAGCGACAGGCCATGTACGTGATGGTCCCATGATTAGACTGGAGCTGGAAGGCTCTTGGCCCCCAGCGATCTCACAGTCATTCTAAGATTGCAGCAGAAAACATTACTTACCTATTTGTGCTGATGCTGGTACGAACATCTCAACTCTGAGCCCATCAAATAAAAATAGAGAACCACGATTATGTAATGTACTAATACTTGACAGTGGTAATAAATGGCTACGCTACTGTTCCGTGTGTGTGTGTGTGTGTGGCGTAATACCCTTCTTATTGATTTTGCGGGTGCTGTTCTACATCAGAAAGAAAAAAAAAAAAGTTTCTTGTAACACAGTAGGCTGTGCTAACTCCACAGCAGCCTCGAAGGCCTCCTCACTTGCCTACCTCTGGGTTGCCATGTTCCCGCTGTGCTTGATTTCATCTTGTATTGTTCACCAGGACCTGGAAACCCACTGTTAATTTCACCATCAAGAGACCACGAGGAATGATAGACTTGGAAAGAGAGCTAGAAGCAGTAAGGACTACGGAGGTGGGAAGTCAGAAATGATCACTGAATACCAGTCAGACATGTCCCATTTCATCAAAGTTGTCATCTCGATGGAAAAAAAAAAAAAAAAAAAAAAAAAGAGCAATGAAAACCATTAAATAATCTGCTTCACAAAAGGCAACAAGACTGAGAAAAATCCCACCATGGCCTCTGTCACTTTCAGAGAAGCTCCCAGTGATCTGGACTGAGGATCAGGCACAGAAGCATATCCCTGTCACCACCAAGCACGAAGGATGATCTCAACGTTGAAAGAGAAGGCTAGACTAAGTAATGATGCTGGGCTTACTATTAACTCCCGGCGAATTATGAGTTTTTTTTTTTTTTTTAAAAAAAAGGAATTATTCACTATGTAATGTGTATAGAATGTCAAGTCTCTGAATACTGTGAAGACAGTGGAAGAAATTTCGAAACTCTGGGTTAGATGACTTCAGGGAAAAATTATTTACTAGAGCAAATGTTTAATGTAGATTAAAAAAAAAAAAATCCTCTGTTTTGGAAATGAATGCCTCATGGGACTTTCACCTTTAGGAGGGCATGCCAATGCCGGGTTTAAGGCTTCCAAAGCCAGATTACAGTCTGGCTTGAGGGCACAGATACAGGCTGCATGTTGAAATCCTTTGTGATCCTGCACGGTGAGTTTCCCCAAGGCTTCCGAGTGTGCCACTGCACCCATGCTCCCAGTGTGCAGCAGGAACAGCAAGTCATGGTAACTCAGCTCTTCTCCCAGGCTGCTCTCTTGAATGGCCATGGCAGCAAAGTAGAGAAGCATTGCCTGAGGGAAGACCTCTCAAGGGTTTCTCTGATGGGAATAACGTTCCCACACCTCTTCTCTTCTCCTCTTCTCTGGCTCCCTTTCCCTCTTCCCCCTCTGTCCCTTCTCCCCTCCCCCTTCTCTCACTGAGGGCCTCTACTCCTCTCTCTCTCTCTCTCTCTCTCTCTCTCTCTCTCTCTCTCTCTCCCCCTCTCTTTCCCTCCCTCTCTCTCTCTTCCTTCCTCCTTCCCTTTCTTGCTCTCTCCCTCTCTCTGCCTCTACTACCCCCTCAACTCCCCTCTCCATGCCCTAAATAAACATTATTTTATACTTTAAAAAGATGTCCCCATACATTGTCCCTTTACTAGCACTCACATCACAAATATCAAAGCTATATCCCCACCCCCACCAAACACCACTCTCTGCTTTGCCCAAGCCATCGCTGTAATGCAAAGACACAAATGCATTCTTGGGAGGTTAAAACATGCATGAGTGGATGGAAACTTGCTTGGATTTGAAGTGAAGGTTTTTTTTAAAAAAAGGTTTTAGTGGAAAAAAGCTACTGTACGATAAGATGGATTAATTATTGAAGAATAATAAATAGATGATAGATAGATTGATAGACAGAGAGATAGATTGATAGATAAGAAAGAAAGAAAAGTGAGTGTGCCGTAAATGTATGGTGTCTATAAAGCCTACAGGGGTGCAGAAGGCCTGAACCCCCAGTCCACTGACCCACTCACCCACCCAGTCATCTCTCTGACACTTGAGGTTTGGCAGCCTCCCTTCCTGCTGAGTTCCTGAAAGCTTCAGACTGTGTTTTCCCAGTATCCTTTCTGTTTATACAAACACACCCTCACCCTGGTCTTACACAAAGTATTGATACAGTAACGTGCTGTACCTAGGAAAAAATTGGGCTCATCCAAGCATACATAGGTCCTACCCTATGTAGGTTTTTTTTTATAAAAATGCTCTACGAGAGTCATATAACAATATTGCCTACTGATGAATTTCTCAGAATGTATCCCATTCAATACATGACAAAACATTTCAGGACAATTCAGTTTTGTGAGAGACAAAACTGAGGAGTAGCATATGAAGCAGTGTGGAGGTGGGGCCAGGGACCCACATTCTCTGCCAACCCAACATGCCCCACAGTGGCTGCGAAACCAGATGTTTGATCAGATGGGTTACATTTGTTTGCCCATGAGTCCACATGGCTCCTGAGCAAAGTCCAGTGATAAAATCACTTTTCCGTAGTCCACTTATGGCAGGGTTTCCCAACCTTCCTAATGCTGTGACCTTTCACACAGTTCCTCATGTTGTGGTGAACCCCACCCCATACAATTATTTTGCTGCTAATTCATAACTGTAATTTTGCTACTGTAATGAATTGTAATGTAAATATCTGATATGCAGGATCTCTGATATGCAACCACTATGACAGGGTCATTTGACCCCCGCAAAGGGGTTGCAACTCACAGGTTGAGAAGCACTGCTTTATAGCATGCTGCTAAGGTACAGAACCACATACAGTAAGAAAAGGAAAAACAAAATGGACTTAGTTCGGTGCACACAGATACCCACCTACACCCTCATAAATACTCCAGTTATGAGCTGGGCTGTGGGTCAATAGCAAAGCAGTTGCCTAGTGGATTTCCAGAACTGAGAAAGGGAAAAACAAAGCAAAAGAAAACCCAACATCATTGTTACCAAATACAGAAAACCTATCTATGAGGTACCTATAAGGGGCGCCTTGCGCTTCTGAACAGTGTAGAATCAAGACCTGAGACCCACCACTGATGGTTGAGTGATTGCTTATATGATGTCACTGGATTGGC
Source organism: Montemys delectorum (assembly GCA_019843815.1). NCBI lineage: Eukaryota > Metazoa > Chordata > Mammalia > Rodentia > Muridae > Montemys > Montemys delectorum. Next base: position 15,197 of record JADRCD010197039.1, on the reverse strand, counting down.
TTGGTTCATCATCTAGACGAAGGCAACAAAGAGGCAGTCCAAGATGCGACATTTTAGATGGAGATCAGACGGAGGCCGAAGAGTTTTAGGAGTTGCTGCTGGTTCACTGACTGGAAAAGGCTATTTGTATTTTTAACAGACTTTCCATAAAGTGTGAGGGCTTGTAAATAAGATTGATTCCTAAAGCCACCTTGAATGAAACGTCTGCCAGTCTGGTTACCTCAGACAGTGCTTTTAAATAATTTAGACATGCCTTAGCTACTCGACCTAATTGCACAGTATGAGGGTGTAGGCATCGCCAGGCCCTGGTATAAAAGCTCATGATTATCATATATGGACAAATAAGGTTAACAGATTTAGCATAACATGACAGATTTAAAACTAGGGTCAGGGGCCACTGTCACTTGGCTAAAGGGCTACCATGATTCTCTTCTTAGAACAAAGGCTGTGGTTCTTTCTAGTGAGAAAGACGAGGCTGCAGAGAGAACATGCAGGACCTAGAATCTCCATTATCCCACAAGTCCGGAAGAGCCTCGTGATTGTCTTTTGGTTATAGGCCAGAGGAAACTTTTGGGGTGCTCAGTCCTCATTCAATGCTGGGGTAGGGAGTGGCGGTGGGGGGTGAGGAGTGGGGGCAGGGAGCAGGAGTCCTCATTCAATGCTGGGGTGGGGAGTGGCGGTGGGGGATGAGGAGTGGGGGCAGGGAGCAGGGGTAGGGCAGGTGAGGCAGAACGATGACTTGAGTGGAGCTTTGAGCCATCGTTCTTTGGGTGTGCTGTTGACCTTTCCAGGAAAAGTGAGGCTGACTTTCTCAAATGGAATTCCGAAGGAGACCAAGCAAAGTTCAGTTACTATGAACCATTTTGAGTTAGGGGCACACGGGACAATAAAATAGTAGAGGGCTAAGATGATAGGAAATGCTTGTCTCACAGTTGGTTTATTATTTGTGCGTGCGCGCGCACGCGTGCGCGCGCGCGCGTGTGTGTGTGTGTGTGTGTGTGTGTGTGCATGTGTGTGTGTGCATGTGTGTGTGTGTGTGTACAAGGGCATGCACGTGCCTTGAGAGTACTGGGCCAAACAATAACATTAGGTGTCTTCTTCAACTGCTCTCCACCTTATTGTTTGAGGCTGGCTCTCTCCCTGAACTGAAGCTTACCAGTTTGGCCAGGGTGGCTGGCCAACAAGCCCCAGATATCCTTCTGTCTCCCCAGCACTGGGATTATGGGCTCACACACCCACACTCAGCCCTTTTACAAGAGTCTCAGATTCTTGAACGGTTTCTGGTGTCCTGTGTAGACCTCAGAGCATCAACTTCAGGCCTTCAGGCTGATGTAGCAAATGCTTCAGCCTCTGACACATCTCTACAGCCTCTTACAATTTTATTAATTACCTACAAATCTTGGCTAGACATTTAAGTTCATCTGTTACTTTTCAAATGGTAAGACTAGAGGGTTAGCCGGGTGATGGTGGCACATGCCTTTAATCCCAGCACTTGGGAGGCAGAGACAGGTGGATTTCTGAGTTCGAGGCCAGCCTGGTCTATGCTGTGAGTTCCAGGACAGCCAGGGCTACACAGAGAAACCCTGTCTCGAAAACACCAAAAAAAAAAAAAAAAAAAAAAAAAAAAAAAGACTAGATGGTTAAGCACCAGTACATGGATGTCTAAGTCTTTATTTAGTTACATGCTTTATAAACAGTGGCAACTCTTGAATTTCTTTAGACTTTAATGGATATAGGCAAAGGGTTAAAGCGATCCATTTGGATTCCAAATAAATGGAGACCCCAGACTTTTAAGCTTTTCTCTATCAACTCAGGAAGATTCCCATGTACGCCTTTTAGAAAGCTTGGGGTATCATTTTGATCTATTGATTTCTGCCAATAGAGAAACATTTAAGATGTGGTTTAGGAGAACTGGGAGAGCTCAGATTAGTCCTTCATCTGGGGAGAATTTTGTGCCCCTTTGCCTCAGGAGGAGGTAAGCTTCATTCAAACAGGTTTACAGGAACAATAGTATATAGTGTAACATGTGATTTTCTGTGCATGAACCCAACCAGCCTGGTTCAACCAAAGGACTCTCTCACACTTGATTTGACACCTCTGCCGCAGAAATGAGCTGAGAAGTTTGTTAACTTAGTAGAATGAGTTTAGAGTAGATAAAATGTTTTCAGCCTCCACCAGGATTCTGCAGGAGACCCGCCCCCAACACACACCCATTTATTTTAACTTTCGTTTTTCTATGCTTATTTAAAGATATCATGGGGAACAACTCAGCAGAGAATCCCTGCGTTCCCTGGATGCTGATTGTCTCACAGGCTCCCCCTAGTGGAGGGAGCACAACAGTATATAGTTCCGGAAGGGAGGGGAGGCTGGGGGGGGGGGGGGCTCATTGGTGGACTCATAAAAGCAGATCATTTATCTTCTATCTTCCTGATTGTTTGCAATGAAGGGGTGTGTGTGTGTGTGTGTGTGTGTGTGTGTGTGTGTGTGTGTGTAAAAGAAAGAAAAGAAAAAGATCTTTTGTTAGGACCTCATTGTAGACAAGAAAGTCTTTTTGGTTTTGGCCCTTACAGCTGTTGTAGGTGGAGAGATGTAATATGGTCAGCCTCTTAGAATTTATTATTATTATTTTTTTTCCCGCTTGTCTGTTTTTATTTATTGACATTAGTTATCTTGTGAGTATGTAAGTGGACGTGTACAAACTTCAGAGGAGAAAGATCAGGGGACACCTTGCAGGAGTTTATTATTATTATTATTATTATTATTATTATTATTATTATTATTTTCGAGTCCTCTCAAAATACTCAGCTAAGATCCACAAATTCAGGGCTGGGGAAAGAGCTCAGTTAGTAACATGTCTGCTGTTTGAGCAGAAAGATCTGAGTTTCATCTCCAGAACCCATGTCAAGAAGCCAGGCATGATGGCACATTCTCGTAATCCTAGTGTTGGGGAGACAAAGACACACAGACGCCTGGGGCTAGCCGATAGCTGGTAGCCTGCTTGGTCAGCTCTGCACCGATGCGAGGTTCAAGTGATAGAAGGAGAGAACCAACTCCGGCAGGTTGTTCTTTGACCTCAGTACACTCATGCAGGTCAGAGGACAGATATAAGATCTCCTTATATCATGTGAATGCCAGGGATGGAATTCAAGTCTTCAGGCTTGACACCTTTTATCGCCGAGCTATCCTGTCAGCCTGACCAGTCTATAAAGAAAACTGTTAAGATCGATCTTAAAATTTTTGCTCAGTTTTAGACCATAGAGTAAAAGCGATTATGCCAGGGGGCTGGTTGGAGAGTCTCACTTTGTATATCATTTGCCTAAGCTCTTCTTTTTTATTATCTTCAGAGTGATAGTGAGCAGAAAGGTCAGTATGGGGATGAATAGTGTGACGTAATCAAGGCTATCAACCTGTATAAAGTCCTCCTTTCCCGGCTTTAGATTTGTTTTTCTGTTGGTGGGGGGCGAATTTATCCATTCAATCTTTTAGCTATCTCTGTATAGCAATTAAAATGCATCTTGTCTTTGTGGGGTCTTCGATTCACTTTTTGCTAATATATCCCCTAAGTAGCCAGTTTTATTAAATTAAAATGTTTCCATTATGATGATTTGTTCATTTGTTTTTTGAAACAGGGTCTCTCTATGTAACCCTGGCTGTCCTGGAATTCACAGAAATCAGCCTGCCTCTGGCTCTCCAATGCTGGGATTAAAGGTACATCTGGGCCATTATGAAAATATATGTGGAATTCAATCTCTAATAAGAGCAATTGGATGGCTTTTGTCTTTTTTTTTTTTTTAAGATTTTATTTATTATTATATATAAGTACACTGTAGCTGTCTTCAGACACACCAGAAGAGGGCGTCAGATCTCATTATGGGTGGTTGTGAGCCACCGTATGGTTGCTGGGAATTGAATTCAGGACCTTTAGAAAAAGCAGTCAGTGCTCTTAACCGCTAAGCCATCTCAACAGCGCTAGGCATTTTTTTTTTTTTTAAATCTACAGAAAGTTTAGGTCTAAAATTCTTACAGATTAAATTATCTGGAATCCCAGATGATAGATAGCTCTGATTAGATAAACCCATTATCAAAATGTACACAGCTGAGATTTCTAACTGGATCTGATCCAATTAGATATTAGATATAGTTCATTCTAGACCCAGTCTAATCTAAGGGTTGCTTAAATCGATCAGAACAGCTCAAAACACAGGTTTGTAGGGTTCAGAATCCAAGAGTGAACTCACCCTAACCTCTAGTCACTGGGAGAGGCCAAGGATGCAATGGGCCCTGGTCCAGCTGTTCTGCCCCATCATTAGCACCCATGCAATTCTACCTGAGAGTCCACTCCGGACTTTTTTCTCTTAGGAAGAAAACGACACACTCAACAGGAATTACTTGAGCAGACAAAAGGCAGATGAATCAGGTGATCCAGTGACCCAGAGAGCGCAACCACACTGTTAAAAACTGCTGAGAGAGAGAGAGAGAGAGAGAGAGAGAGAGAGAGAGAGAGAGAGAGAGAGAGAGAACTAGCCCAGTGGCATCCAGTTTGGTATGTACCTTAAATGGATATATTTCCTCAGTTTGTACTCTGTGGTTGGCAGAAAACTTGTGATTAGCCAGGTTTCAGCCACTAGTTTTGAGATTATATTGTCTTATTAGGTTAATTTAACAAAAGCTAGCTTAATTTAACTTAAGATGTTGAGTTTCTTGGGAGGGAGCAGGTGAGATCACACTTAAGCATGGTTTGCTCCCTTACTAAGCCCAGTGCCTTCTTTAGAGCGAACCCTATATCTACTGATGTTCATACACGAGGATCTGCAGGCATGTTCCAGCAGTTCCCAACCTTCCTAATGCTTCAACCCTTTAAAATAGAGTTCCTCATGTTGTGGTGACCCCCAACCATAAAATTATTTTTTATGTTGCTATTTCATAACTGTAACTTTGCCCCTGTTATGAACTGTAGTGAAGATATTTGATATTTGACCCCTAAAGAGGTCACGGGCCACAGGTTGAGATCCACAGGTCTAGTGTCATTGATCTGGCTGCTGAGTGAGTAAAAAAGGTGTTTTTGACAAATTCTCTGTGAACAAAGCTATTGATAGGGGACCCTCACTGATTTGAACCAATACTCTGACGTGTGCTGTGTTTCTGAGTGTTGTATGCGTTTTGTGAATCCCAAAAGACTACAGAGGAGTCAATTTCAATGCAATTCAATTGCACTGGGATCTTTATTACAAGCTTGAGCTTGGGCCACACTGCTCCGAGCTCTCAGCGGGACCAGGTTTTATCGGTAACGTCAAGCAAGCAAGGGGATTTCTAGATTAGCACAGAATCTGATTGGGGGAGCCATTATGGAATTTTGTTGCCCTTTAACGGAACTGGCTGGTGCTGGAAACCAAACCATAAAGTTAACTTCTGCTTTCCTCCAGATTGGTGGTTGTTAGGAAGCAGAGTGCAGGGTCAGGCTTGTGACCTGGAAACTAATGCCAGGTGCAGGTTATTGGGGGAGCAACCTGGAAACTGGTGCTGGGTGTCGGCTGTTGGTTAACTCAAGTTCAACCGTAGGTCAGGTTCTCTAAGATGGAGTCTGAAACCGAGATCTGGTCTCCCATGAGCATGCCTGTTCCACATACATCACCCTGCTCAGGGACCCAACATCCTTCCAACTGTGCTCTGGCATGCTGAGTCATTCAGGATGTTTATGGTTGAAGGTGGGCTACTAGATTGCAGAGCTGAGGAAGAGGACTTGAGGTGCTCTTCTGCTTGGACCTTGCATACATCTCTTCTACTCCTCAGCTATGGAGAACACTTAATACAAACTTGAGAAATGCAGCTCTTATTTTTAAAGATTTATTTATCATATACATATTGTGTGTGTGTGTGTGTGCATGTGTGTGTGTGTGTGTGTGTGTGTGTGTGTTCTGTCTCATGCATACCAGAAGAGGAAATCAAATCTTACTACAGATGGTTGTGAGCCACCATGTGGTTGCTGGGAATTGAACTCAAGACATCTAGAAGAGCAGCCAGTGCTCTTAACCACTGAGCCTGAGAAATGCAGTTCTTAGGTGAGCAATCATGCTACAAATCATACCCATTTCTAGGAGGAGAATGACTGGGTATCATGGTATCATTGTCCCCACAACCTGTCCTTCGTAAACACCCAGGTGCTTCTGAGTTGTGAGGTCACAGTCAGCCACTGAGGGGGGGCCTTAGGAGTGTGTAGCTGTGTCGATGCACAGGCCTGCCCCCTGAGAGGGTCCTGGATTGGAACCGATGCTCTACTATTGCCACCTGGGAATTCTTAGTAGCTGCACTCATAATTTCCTTTTGCACTGTGTCCAACCAATTATGCAGTTTCCCACATTAACATTTTCATGATGCCCACTTTGTATTTATTGAATAAAAAGTAAAACATCAGGAAAGAACATAAATAACAAAACATACAAAGATGAGTAAAGATTCAAGATTTATATCTTGTGATCTAGTAGAAGTATGAGGGAAGTTGAATAATTCATCGCTCAAGTTTACAAGATCTCTCTCTCTCTCTCTCTCTCTCTCTCTCTCTCTCTCTCTCTTTCTCTCTCCCTCTGCCTCTCTGCCTCTCCTCTCCCTCTGCTGTCTCTGCCTCCAGAATTCTGGGATTAAAGGTGTGTGCTAGCCAGCTCTGTTTACTTGGATATTTTTAGTATAATCTTTCCATTTGCTTCACTGTGGGCAATCCTCAGTGAAGGTGCTCAATACGGATTCTATGACCTTAAAATTTTTTGTAGGGGGCTGGCGAGATGGCTCAGCTGGTAAGAGCACTGATTGCTCTTCCGAAGGTCCTTAGTTCGGATCCCAGCAACCACATGGTGGCTCACAACCACCCGTAATGAGATCGGACGCCCTCTTCTGGTGCGTCTGAAGTCAGTTACATTGAATTAAGTCGGAATGAGCAGGGCCGGAGCAAGAGGGGCCGGCAGAGATCCTGAGTTCAATTCCCACTAGCCACATACATGATGGCTCCCAGATATCTGTACAGCTACAGTGTACTCATATACATAAAATAAATAAAATATATCTTTAAAAAAATATATCACTTTAAAAAAAAGGTCTGGAGAGATGACTCAGCAGTTAAGAACAGTGACTGCTCTTCCAAAGGTCCTGAGTTCAAATCCCGGCAACCACATGGTGGCTCACAACCACTCGTAATGAGATCTGAGGTCCTCTTCTGGAGAGTCTGAAGATAGCTACAGTGTTCTTACATATAATAAATAAATAAATCTTAATTTTTTTTTTGTATCTCAATACTGATAAAAGTTAGAAATAATTTTATGTATATAAAAAGGCATTGCCCCACCCTTGACTTTTTTGAGATAGGGTTTTTCCTTGTAATCCTGACTGCCCTGGAACTGGATCTGTAGACCAAACTGTTCTCAGATTCATAGATCCTCCTGCCTCTGCCTCCAAAGTGGAATTAAGGGCTTGTAACCCAATCCCCAGCAAAAAGAAATTTACATTCCTGTGCTTTGTGCAAGTTTCTGGTTAAATAATTATCATTGTTTAGTTGTTCAGAACTTGAGGACCCTGCTATTTTCTTGTCCGTATCAGGTTTAGAGGTCGTGGTGTGAAGACAAAGTATGTCCAGCAAGAGCACAGACATGGTTTGGATGTCTCACTTCTCTCACGCTCTGTCATGTTAGCTTTGAGGACTTCTAAAACATTCTTATAGACTCTATGAGCAGTTAGTGTTAGAATATCGCTATTATAGCATTCTTCCTTCAATATATTCCTAGTTTGGCATGTCTCACATTGGGATTGTTTACATTCAAAGGAACTTGGGTAGGGCTAAGTCAGCTGAGAGGCAGTGATAGGTTGAGACTCCAGTGGGTGGGCAAGCACTCATTGCCTCATATCTTCATGGCTATAAAAGAAAAAGCCATTAGGTTCCAGGCTCATAGGAAGAGCAAGTCCTTCAGGAGAAAGCTTCTCTCAGATGCTGGATTGTCTTCTCCAAGGTATCTACTCCACTGGTGTTGGGAAATCAAAGCATTAGGAAAAGAGAAGAAGGAATAAAAGAAAGAGCTTAAGGACAGATAAGAGAGTGAAGACAATCCAACAGGAAGGCAGGAAAAACTTAGAGAAAGAGAGAGAGAGAGAGAGAGAGAGAGAGAGAGAGAGAGAGAGAGAGACCCCCCTGAAAAGCCTAAAGCCCCAGGGCAGCCAGGACCCTAGGCTGAGCTCCTGAATTGTTGTGGCCGTGACAACCCCTGAGCAGGATAGGTCCCAGAACCCAGGTTGTACCATCATGACCCTCTGCCCAAACATGGAAGAATTCTCAGACTTCAGCAAATACATCGCCCACATGGAGTCCCGAGGAGCACATGGAGCTGGACTGGCCAAGGTCATCCCTCCCAAGAGGTGGCAAGGCAGGCCGTCCTATGAGGATGTTGTTATGGCTATGTCAGTTTCCGCTCCTCTGTAGCAAGTGGTCTCCGAGCAGGCAGGTGTATTCACCCAACACCACAAAAGGAAGAAAGGCATGATGGTGGGGGAGTATTGTGAGTTGGCCAACAGGCAAAAATACCTGACCCCGCTTCACTTGGATTTTGAAGATTGGAAGAGAAAATACTGGAAGAATCTCCTGTTTGGGTCACCAATTTACAGTGCTGATGTCAGCGGCTCCCTGTTTGATGAGAACACTCAACACTGGAACTTGGGCCACCTGGGAAGCCTTTTGGATGTGTTGAAGCAGGACCGCGGCATAGAGATGGAAGGCGTCAACACGGTCTACCTGTACTTTGGCATGTGGAAGACCACCTCTGTGTGGCACACGGAGGACACGGACAGTAACAACTACCTGCACTTTGGGCAGCCCAAGACCTGGTATGCTGTGGCCTCTGAGCACGGCAGGCTCCTGGAGCGCCTGGCCAGAGGACACTTCCCTGGCAGCTCCCAGGGTTGCCTGGCCTTTCTGAAGCACAAGGTGGTGTTCATCTCACCCACCGTGCTCAAGGAGAATGGCATTCCTTTTGACTACATCACCCAGGAGGCTGGGGGGTTCATAGTCACCTTTCCCTACGGCTACCACGCAAGCTTCAACCATGACTTCAACTGCGCAGAGGCCATCAATTTCACCGCTCCCAGGTGGATCCGCTATGGCAAGGTGGCATCCCAGTGCAGCTGTGGGGAGGCCAGGGTGAGCTTCTCCATGGATGCCTTTGAGGGGCTCCTGCAGTCTGAGAGCTATGAGCTGTGGAAACAGCAAGGGGATCCTAGAGCTCTGGACTACCTGGATCTCACTTCCTAACCTGGGCAGGAGCTGACCCTTGGGACCTACACACTGGATCAGGGGAAGCCCACTTCGACCCGGAGGCGTTCCCATTCGGGACCCCTCAGAAGTCGGTGTGTAGAGACCACAGCAGCTGTCCTTACACAAAGGTGCACCCAGAGTCCCTGTGCCTTTTCCCATCGGAGCTTTTGGCTCCTCCATCTACTCCACAAGGGATAAGATTCTCCACGCAAGCTCACGGTGGTGGACATGAACTAAGTACATGCAGGATCACCTCCTACATCTGAGGCCATTTGGCCACAAGTGGACATTCCTGATCACATGGACAAACAGCTGTCTGAGGTGTTGACGAATCAAACTCTACTTTGGGAAGATCCATTTGAGTCTCCTCTTGGTTTGCTCAGGGTCTTCTTCAGGATTCATGCAGAAGGTGGATCTGCAAGGTCTTGCGCCCTTGCATGAAGAGAAAGAGCTTCCAGGCTCTCTATCTTCTGAGAATATCCCACTACTCACCTGTCTGGGACTCAGAAGGAAATGACAGTCCTGAGGATGCAGGTGCTTTCTCCTGCTTATGCCCATCAACCATAACGTCCCACAGTAGCATGCCCAGGGAGAGAGCGGGTCTCAGTCTCTCAGTGCGCATGTGTGTCTGACCAAATTCACCCTGAAATCACTGTCTTCACAACATCAGAAAGGACCTGCAGAGTTCACTGATTTTGACTTTTCCCTCCTAGAAGCGGGAGTGGGGGGGATGCTGCAGGCTGCTCCCTTCTGTGTTTCCCAGGTATTTGTTTGTAATGCTGTTCTAATTGTCTTACAGTCTCAGTGGGGCTGGAGACTATACAGTGTGGGAGGTTTAACAGAAGGGTGGGGGGACTCCTCATGTGAGGACATGCATAACCTGCTGTTCACACTAAGGTGACACGGCTCTTAAGGGCAGACATTTCTTTATTACTTATTTCAATCCCAGGCTCTGTAAATAGGCTCAAGAAATAAATATCTTAGTTTCCTAATTAAAAGAGAGAGAGAGAGAGAGAGAGAGAGAGAGAGAGAGAGAGAGAGAGAGAGAAGAAAAGAAAGAAAGAAAGAAAGAAAGAAAGAAAGAAAGAAAGAAAGAAAGAAA
>JADRCD010197038.1:0-40161 GCA_019843815.1 Montemys delectorum | reverse complement strand
CTTTCTTTCTTTCTTTCTTTCTTTCTTTCTTTCTTTCTTTCTTTCTTCAATTTTAAACCAGAATGGCCACTAACAACCTAAATTCAGTTCACTTTGCAAAAACACAGAAATCCCTCCCCTTCTTAAAGCTACCATCCAGACAAGGTATTTTTTTATTTTTTTTTTTTGCTGAGTACAGTGTCCTCTGTGTGAGACTGCAGTATCACCAACATATTCAAGGACAGAGCTAGTGGAGACTCTCTATTGTATCAAGCCAGTGTGGACAACCCTGCTGTGAGGCTTCTGGGCCACCTGACACAATGTAGCCCTTGAGCAGGCAGATATAACCAGGCAGGGTCAGTCCCAAAAGCCCCGTTGATTGTTTCCCCAAGGACATGGTCCCTAATACACAGCTGAAATGATGACAGGCACGCATGCTGGGGGCTTAGTGACACCCTACCTGGCCCCTGCAAAACAGACCAAAATGTACCTTTTATGGAGACACTTTCTTCCAGAAAATTACACATAGCAAAATGACAGGTATTCCTTCTCTCTCACAACCACATTTATACAATGGAAGGCTACTCAAAATTCACTATTAACCCAGGTCAGAAATTTGAACGCTTTTCTTAACAAAAAGAAAAACATAGGAAGAAAAACACAGAACCAAATCCAAATGTGTGCCACAAACCTGCGAGAAAGCCAAGAGACAAGGCCCAAATAAACAAATATGTAATCACACACAAAGAACAACAGCTACAAAGCAGAAATGAGATGGACAGAAAGAGCCAAAGGTTATGCCTGAGGGAAATTAATAAACAAGGAAAGGTTAAGAATCTGTCGAGGGCGTTGTCCCTAGGGCAATGCACCTAATTGCTTGAACTGCCAAGTAAGTGGGGATCAATTCTTGCTCACTTTCTCTTCCCTGGAAACATGAATTAAACAAGAGAGTTTCAGTGTATACTTACTGAATAGTGAGGAAATTCCATCCAAACCATTACATACTATAAATGAAGATCTATCTGAACTGGTTATTTTACAAGTCCTAAGAAGGGGAAATTCATACAAGATCTCGCCAAGACAAAAACCAAGAATCAGGAGTGATCAACTATGTAAGAAATGCTATAAACCTGGAAATGGGAAAGGGTTTAATTTCAACTTAAGTTAGAAAGATGATTATGGCCAGGCGTGGTGGCTCATGCCTTTAATCCCAGCACTTGGGAGGCAGAGGCAGGTGGATTTCTGAGTTCAAGGCCAGCCTGGTCTACAGAGTGAGCTCCAGGACAGCCAGGACTATACAGAGAAACCCTGGCTCGAAAATCAAAAAAAAAAAAAAAAAAAAAAAAAAAAAAAAAAAAAAAAAAAAAAAAGAAAGAAAGAAAGAAAGAAAGAAAGATGATTATGTAAAGTATGCACTTAGAGGACATTGCAAAGATCTCAAGGACAATGTAAGAGATGATTCCCAAATAGGAACCAGTGACCCCTGAGATTCAGCATGTCCTCAAAAAGCCACTCACTCAGCAGAACCAGAGTGGATTCCTGTGGAAAGATCTACTGTGGACCAAATACCCTATAGTAGGTGTGCAGAGGGAAGGCAGTCCTTCAGCAGTCTGGAAGCTCAGGAAGGGCTGGGGGCAGTGGCTTATCAAGCGTTAAAGATGAAAAATGGATGCTCTGGTGTTGGCAGATACAAAGGCATGAAGAGCACAGAGGGAGCCAATGACTGCCAGGAAGAGGGAGGATGTCAAGGACAGTCATAGGTGATGTCACTGCTGGGTTACGAAGAAGGAGCAGCAGTGAGCAGGGGAACGCATAGGAAGTTGGCTGGAACAGGATGCAGAAGTGGATGTCTGAGAACAAGCAAGGCTTGGAAAACCCTGAGATGTCTGTTATGGCTGGAGTGCAGGGTTAGGAGATGATGCTCAGGGATATTAGTATAGCCAACCGCAATGACCTCATTTTCCTATGATTAAAGAAAACCTTATCTTAGAGAAATTAGGGATACAAGTGGCATACTTCAATATAATAAAGACTGTTTGCAGGAAGCCCATGCATCGACTAAAACGGAGATAAACTCAAGGCATTTCCACTAAAATCAGAGACATGATAAGGTTTTCTACTCTCTCCACAACTATTCAAAATAGAACTTGCAGTCATAGTTAGAAAAAATAAGACAGTTGATAAAGATCAAAGGGTTATTAATAGGAAGGGGAGAAGTAAAAGTATATTTATTTGTAGATGATTTGATAGTATTATAAGTGACCCTAAAAATTCTACGAGAGAACTTCTGCAGCTGATAAACACTTTCAGAAAAGTAGCAAGATACAAAGACAGACAGACAGAGACAGAAATTGAGGAAACAACACATTTCACAATAGCCTCCAATAATATAAGCTATCTTAGGGAGAGCGACTCTAACCAAGTAAGTGAAAGACTTGTACAATAACAATTTCAAGTCACTGAGAAAAGAAACTGGAGAGATTACAAGATGGAAAGATTTTCTATGTTCATGTACAAGTAGGATTACTATAGTAAAAATGGCCATTCTACCAAAAGCAATCTATAGTTCATATGCAATTTCCATCTAAATTCCAACATAATTCTCCACAGAACCACCGAAGACAATTTTCAGGTTCATATGGAAACACATACACACAAACACACACACCCTCAGAATAGCTAAAAACATTCCTGGAAGACAAAAGAAAAGATGGAGATATCACTATCCTTGACCTCAAATTGTACTACAAGCTATAGTAACAATAATAATAATAATAATAATAATAATAATAATAATAATTTTAAAAAAGCATGATATTGTTGCAAAAACAGACACATAGATCAATGGAATCAAATTGAATACCCAGATATATGTCCATAACCTATGGTTTCCTTATTTTTGATAAAGAAGCCAGAAATACATACTAGAAAATGTGTATATTAAAATAGAAAATAGAAGAATGTAAGTAAATCCATACTTATCATCTTGCACAAAACTCAACTCCAAATAGATCAAAGACCTCAACATAAGGCCAAATACACTGAATCTGATAAAAGAAAAAGTCTTGAATGCCATGCAGACTTTGCGTGACAGCAGTATTTGAGGCGAAAGCTTCAAGGAAGCCAGTCTCCTGACCCTGCATTGTCTCCTAGCACCCCTAACTCAGAGGTAGCCCAAATATATCCTTGAGAACTCACGTGCTAGGTGCCCACCAAGATATGATTTACTAATAGCTAGACAAAATTGGACATTGCTCTCTGACCTTTACCAATGTTCTAACATCTTAGCCAAACCCTGGCTTGGAATTTCGTAAAGAATGTTACCCATCCAGACTACTGGCCTCTGGCATTGTTAGGGAAATGAAGGGAATAGGGCATTGAAACTTACAGAATGGGAGACTTATCCCAGGGCAAGGTCATGTCAAGAATTAGCAAGAGGCACCAAGTCTCTACTTGCCCAGAAGATTAGCATAGTGGGCGGTTTACCTAGGATGGGCGGGACCTTGAGTGTGTGTGTGAGACAGTGTGTAGCAGTCTGCATTCAGCATTCTAGAGTCAGCTTTCGAGATTTAAGATTCGAGCCTCTGTCCTCCTGGCTGGTGTACCCGAAGCTCCCTGGGACTCCGGCTGGGCCCATGCAGCCCAAGGTGCTCGGAGCCTGGGGGTACTGCATCAGTCTAGAGGAGATGGCTGCTGGTTTTAGACCCAGTGTATTTTAAATGGCCTCAGATGTGCCTCGACTACTGAGCTGCCAGATTTTTCATCTCTTTTACATGACTGTAAAAACTTCATTCCATTTTTAAGAAATACATTCAGATACCACACTTTTTGTGTAGACTCTATTTATCACCCACCGAAATCCCTCGCCCACTTGGCCAGAACTCTCATTCCAGGGAACAAGGGCTCCCCGGAGAAACCTGGTCCATGGCATTTGAACAAGTTGGCATGTTGAACAGAACACCAATAATATAGGTACTAAGAACAACAGTTAATAAATGAGACCTCATGAAACTAAAAAACTTCTGTAAGGCAAAGAACACTGTCATCGGGCGAAAAGCACACTACAAAATGGGAAAAGATTTTACCAACTGTACATCTGATAGAGGGCTAATATCTAAAATATATAAAGAACCCAAAAAACTAAACATTGAAAAAAAAAAAGCAACTAAAATAAGATAGAGATATGAACAGATATTTCTCAAGAGAAAATGCAAATTGCTGAGGAACATTTTTTAAAATTGTCCAAAGTCCTTAGTCATAAAGAAAATCCAAATTAAAACCACTTTGAGATCTCATCTTACACCAACCAAAATGTCCCATATCAATAATGCTGGTGAGGATATGCAGGAAGAGAAACACTCACTCACCCATTGTTGGAATGCAAACTTGTACAGCCATTATGGAAATTAGTGTGGTTGTTCCTCAGAAAGATGAATCAATTTACCTCAGGATTCAGTATATCCCTCTTAAGCATACACCCAAAAGACACTTCATCTTACTATAGGAAAACTTGTTCTACCATGTTCAGTTCTTCTCTATTCATAACAGAAATTGTAATCAACCTAGACGTCAATTAGCAGATGAATAAATAAAGAAGATGTGGGTACCTTTATACAGTAGAGTATTTAAAAAAAAAAATCAAATCATGAAATCTGCAGGTAAATGGGAACAATGAGAAACAAAATTATCCTGAGTGAGGTAACTCCGACCTAGAAAACCAAAGATGGCTTGTATTCTCTAGAGAGACTCTCTTGAGCAATATATGGAAGCATCGCCTGTCAGTAAAATGCTGTCGGCCTGTCAGCTTAGGCAGGAAATAGGAACGTGATTTCTGGAATAGAGTCACGCACAGGAAGGATTTGCCCTGAACTCTAGGGAAGACAGTCTCATGAAACTGAAGTCAAGGCCAGCATCCATGTGGCACTCAGAATAAATGGGATATTGAGCTGTGAGCTAGCAAAAATGAGTTAAAGCTATCATTGGCCTAGGCATTTACTCATATGTAAGAAGTCTTACAGTCATAATTCCTGGGAACTTGGGTGCGGGTGGAAAAGCCCATGGTGACAGCATTCTCTTTGTGTGAATGTTAACTGTTAAGTCATTGAGAAGCAAGTTACAATCCAAATAACATCAGAGGTAGAAAGTAAGAGACTAGGAGGGAGGGAGAGAACTCCTTAGGAAGGAGAAATAGAATAGTTATGGATGAGGGAGTGAGCGTATTAGAATGAAAGGACCAAACAGGGAGGGAAGGGGTGGGGGAAGGGAGAGAATGCAGGGAGAAACAGGTAAAAATTAGGGTTCTCTGAGGAGCCATATGGAAGCCTCATTAAATGACAGTAGACGCTTCATTAAATGCACCACATAGAAAGGGATCAAAATAAAATTGTCCCATAAAGAAGTAGAAAGACTCCAAACTGGCTACTAAATAAAACTGCCAGTACCAGAAGCAGGTTACAGCTAATCGAGTTCTTGTGCAAAGGGCTCCCATGGGACCCCACCAAACACACACAAACAACCCAGGTGGCTCTCCTGGATTGGCCCAGTAAGACAGTAAAGTGCTAGATCTGAAGACAACCAGACAACTTACTGGACATAAAGAAGTCACGCTAGTGCCTACATAGAGCCTTCACCCTATTGATTAGTATTTGAAGGTACTCAACAAACTACCAAAGGAGAAAGATAAACACCAACAAGTCCTTTGTTATAAAAGAATGACCTAACTACAAGACAGGCTGGTGTCATAGTGGCACAGAGCTTGTGGGAGGAACCAACCAATACCTGCTTTGAGTTAATGTCTACTCCACAAGATGGAACCCACACCCAATGCTGCTTTGGTGACAAAGAACCTGAGTCTATATAGACCATGGTCCTAGAGGAAAACAAACAAACAAACAAATACTACTGTTCTGCTAACGGAGTACAGCAATAAAATGACTAATAAAAACATTCGGTAATACTCATGCCTTGATCAACCATCATCAGACAAGCTTCCTCCCGCAGCAGATGGGAAAAAAAATACAGAGACCCACAGCCAGACAGCATGCAGAGTGAGAGACCATGGAACATTCAGTCCTAAAACGGATGTCTTCATTGAATCCCTCCCGTCAGGGATCAGGGATCTGTGCAAGAAGAGGCAGAAAGAGTCTGAGAACCAATGAGAGAGAGGACAGCAAAAGAAACAAGGTCTTCTAAGCACAATGGGGCTGGACCACATAGAAACTCACAGAGACTGTGGCAGCATGCCCACGGCCTGCAGGGGTCTGCATCAAGTGGGGCCCTAGACTGAAAGGAGAAGTGGACACGAGCCTCCATCCCTCATCCAGATGCTACCTTCAATTGATAGCCACTTGCAAATGAAAAAGTAATTTTTTTTTTCTCCAAGGAAGTCCACTGGGGAAACAAACGACCCTTAAGGCTAGGCTCTGTGCCCTGCAGTAGATTGCCAATGAACAGAATTAGATCAAGTGTCTTTGGAGGTTCTTTGTCTCCTAATGTAAGTTGAGGTGGGTTTTGTTTGGTTGATGTTTTGGGTTTTTGCAGGATTCCCAAGTATGCAAACATGGCTGTCTCTACATCTGTTGGCATTTCTGGTGCTTTTTCTTTGATTCATTTTCTTGTGAAGGGGAAAAAGAGAAGGAGGAAAGGGAGGAGGAGGAGGAGGAGGAGGAGGGGGAGGAGGAGGAGGAGGAGGAGGAGGAGGAGGAGGAGGTCATGCCATATGGATCTGCATATTTCCAGAAGGTCTTTGAAGTGAGATGCTTCCTTAAACGGTTGTTTGTTTGGAGTGTTATGCACACTGCATATGGTTTCTTCCTGTATGAAAATGCATGTTAGCACACTCTCCAGGATGCAGCAGAGCTCACAGTCTGCCTTGTCCACCTTGGGTAATGATGAGAGGAGTTGACCTGCAGGCTGCTCAGCTTTGCTCTGGATGGCAAAGTGTTAGTTGGGGTGAGCTCAGCATGTGGTTCCACGAAACAAAGCCTAACACTGAGCATCTATAGTGGAGGCAGGAAGATGGCCTCCTTTTGAAGCCCAGGGTAGGATAAAGATCGTGTTCTGTCTGCCTAGGCTGAACAAGCAAAAGATCCCGTCCCAAGCAAGCAAGCAAGCAAGCAAGCATGGAACAGCCCAACAAGCAGTTAGCCTTAAGAAAATAATAACTACAGTTTGAAATAAGCAGTTTGAACTTGAATCAGCATTATGAAGTATTCTGATGTTTTGGGAGGTTGAAACAAATTTAGCTATACTTTTCCAAAAATCTGGGTCAGGAAGCAAGCACTTGGTGAATACTTTTTTTTTTTTTAAAGGTTTATTTCATACAAAGTTACTCCATAGAAAGGTCTCTATAGAATCATGTATAAAATTATCTGTAGTAGACTGGATTATTCTGTTATGTACCTCCCACCCCAAAGCCATGGCATGCTTGCTATGTAGTGCTTGCTTTTTACATTGGTACAGGGTTGTGTCTTCCTTCTTTCCTCCCTTCCTTCCTTTTTTCTTCCTTTCTGTTGTTTTCATAAGATATTCTGACACAAGAAACTTAAGAGAGAAGCAGTTTGTTTGGGCTTACAGTTCCAGGTTATGGTCTATTTCTGAGAAGTCAGTATCTGGAGGCAGCTGGACATACTGCATCCACGGTCATGAGCAGAGTGTACTCCTTCTTTTCATTTAGCCCAGTGCCCAGTGCTTAAAATGGTGCTGTGCACATTTAGGGTATGTCTTCCTAATTGAATTAACCCACAGGCCAAGCTAATCCTCCACTGAGACTTCCTTCCGAGACAGCTGTAGATTTTGCCATACTGACAACCAACAGTGGCTGAAACCCACTAAATTTGTCACATGATGTCTAACTGGCAGAATAGACTGTGAGTACTAATAAAGTTACTTATTCTGACACAGAGCACCAAGTCTGGTGAGTTGCTGCTCTCTACCTAATGAACCAGCTTTGGGTGGCTGATGGTCCTTCATCAGCTTTATGACATGTAGAATAGACCTGGCCCTCAGCACTGCCAAAGATCAGCCAAACAGCAGTCAACCTGCAGCCTGGTCATTGTGAAATAAATACTTGTAAATCTACAGCCACTGAGGTTTGGAAACTGTTGTGAGGCAGTTTCAAAACCCAAAGCCCAGTTTGTCTTCAGTAACATTCTGATCCACATAAGGAGTTTCATCAGAAAGACCAAAATCACACAAAATGTAATTGTAGCTGGGCGATGGTGGCGCACGCCTTTAATCCCAGCACTTGGGAGGCAGAGGCAGAGGCAGGTGGATTTCTGAGTTTGAGGCCAGCCTGGTCTACAGAGTGAGTTCCAGGACAGCCAGAGCTACACAGAGAAACCCTGTCTCAAAAAAAAAAATGTAACTGTGTTTATATAAATTCCCAGCCATCCCTGAGATATCAGAACCCTCAAAGAGAAGTAGCCAAATGACAAAACACCCAAGGGTCACTTTTTTTCTTCCAGTTGTCCCATACCCAATTTACATGGCTACTGACGATCCACTGAGAAAACATCAGCTGACACCTTGTATAGTCTTGGGACAGTTGTCCAAAGATGTATATATTCCTCAATGTTATGAGTTGAATAGAATCACCATAAAACCACAGCATGAACTCACAATCTTCAGTCCATCACATAGGGGCTTTATTTGGAAAGTAAGTCACTAAAAATACAGTTAAGATTAGGTCACTCTTCAGTGTGTGGAGCCTTGACCAATACAATGGCTTCTTAATAAATGACCATGCATTAAAACACAGGGAGAGAACGCTAGGTAAAGACAGGGCCAGAGCCTAGAGTGATATGGCTACAAGCTAAGGAAGGACAAGTGACCAGAAGTAGAAGCAGCAAAGAGGGATTTCTCTACAGGTGTCGGAGGGGATGTGTCCTTGCTGATAGGCAGATTGGAGGAAATAGGGTTTCAAAACTGTAAGTAAATACATTTTTATGTTTTGTAGATATTGTATTTAATGTACACTCAATACTTTGCCTACATGTATGCATGCGTACCATGCGCTCTGTGTTCTCAAACCCAGAAGAGGCTGTTAGGTCTCCTAGATCTGGAGTTACAGGTTTGAGCCTCGATCTGGGTATTGGGATTTGACTTGGGTTCTCTGCAATAGCAACAAGTGCTCTTAACCACTAAGTCATCTCTCCAGCCTCTACGTTTGTTGTTTTAAGCCACTCTATTCATAGTAATTGTTATTACAAAGCTAACATGAAAATATGCTGATTTTAAATTATTTTCTATATTGTCACTATTCCAATGGCATGCTGTTGCAAAACTGTACTTTCCCATCAGGACTACTATGCTGCTATCTCTCATCATTTAAAGGAAAAATAAGAATGCCTTTTAGGGAACTGGCAAATCCTATACTGAGTAACGACAGACATTCATCCAGCTAACACCAGTAACCGGGAGGTAAGTGCATGGAAACTCACCTGCTTATCAAGAAAACTATTTCAAGACAAGAGTTTAATGTAGTCTTAGAATAAGTGACTGTGTATTAGGCCCTACACATCATACCTTAACAATTTTCAATGAGCAAAATCACACTGCCAGTTTCCTAGTGCACGCTTACATGATGTGGCATTTTCTACTTCCTTCTTCTATACACTTTTCAACTGGACCTTGAATCCCAAAAAGCCACAGACTGTTTCCGTGCTGTGCAGTGTAAGACAAGTTTACACACAGGGGTGGTATGCATGATAATGGCCCCCATAGGTTCACATATTTGAAGGCTTGGTCCCACTTGATCGAACTGTTTGGGAAGGATTAGGGGTGAGGCCCCAGTGGAGGAAGTATGTCACCGGAGGTGAGCTTTGAGATTTCAAAAGTAAATGCAATTCCCATTTAGTTCTCTCTGCCTCACGACTGTGGATCAGGTTGCAAGCTCTCAGCTACCACTCCAGCACCACACCTGCTGCTGTGCTACTCATCATGATGATGAATAATCACTAATAAACTTTTACAAGTTGTTTTGGCTGTGGTGTCTCTTCACAGCAACGGAAAAGTAAGACACACAGGAACATGCATCCCAACTCCTAGCTGGGACTGGAAACAGAATTTTAAATTTTTTTTAATTACCTAGTGTTGGGGGGGGGGATGTTATGTATAAATGAGACAGGCACCTGAGGCTAGTCTACAGTGTTGGATCACCCGGAACTGTAGTTACAAGTGTTCGTGAGAAGCCTGACATAGCTGCTAGGAACCCAGTCTAGGTTCTCTGTAAGAACAGGAAGCCCTCGTAACCACTGAGCTATCTCTCTAGCCTCAAATTGATTCTAACTTACTGTTAAACAACAGAAACCAACTGTAAGTAATAGAACAGTACTGCCTGTCACTCTTCAGATCTGTACTTAAGCACATCCCACAACAGCAGAAGTATCCTATAAGAAGTTTAAAATCTTATTTTCAGTAAATGGCAATGATGACAAAACCCATGTCTTGTTCATTATAGACCATTATGTGATACATAAAACAGAAATCAAAGGATGACATAGCTGTTCTAAATTCCTCTTCTCACAACTGAGGAGGTGTATGATTCCTATTTTAGAGCCACTGGTTGAGACTGTAAGAGCAGTTATATAAAACACTTTCTGGGGTTTTCATCCTTTCCAGAAAATGTGAGATCTACAAACTTCTAATAAATGTATAAGCCTTAAACACGTCCTCTGACAGATTCACGATACTATCTACATCAAACAAGTAATGTTTTCTGGATAACAACTAGGATTCGTTAGCAATGACAGGACCCCTATTGTAAGTGCACTGACAACTATGTCACCCTCTGCAAATGAACAGTTCAGGTTTTAGACCAGTGGGAGGAAAATCTAGATTAGCTTTTAGGATTTAAGACTCAGAGAACCAAAAGTCATAATACTCTAATCTTGAAAATCAGAAGCACCTACAAAGTGGATGAATGAATCCAAAACTCATCAATTGCTCCTGAGAACAGCCACAGAGCACAGTAGCATCCTATGTTCTTGTGCTCTGTGTGTATCTGAGTAATGCTGTGCTAAAACAACCCTGAAGGCCATAAAGTATTGCAGTCCCTGTGAGTTTACCGTAAGAACAATTAGGCAATAAAGCGTTCCAGCAGTCAGAATGGCTGCCCTCCGAATAGGTAGCCTAGACAGTGTTTGTGAAATATCAGCACAAAAATATTTTCACTTGTTTTATTTTTTTCCAGAGAGGTTTAGACATTGAGTTCACTGGTAGAACATCTGAAGCTTTGTTTCCATCTCCAGAACAGCAACATAGAAAGAGACAGACAGACAGACACATGCTTGCATGCATGCATGCATGCACACATAGGCACACTCGGGCATGTGTACACACACACACACACACACACACACACACACACACACACGAACACAACCTTGAGACAGGTCTACACACAAAGTGAGTTAAGTACAAGAAAATCCCAGCAGATGGTGTGTGAGTGAAGACCCTGAGGAAGTGAAATTACAGTAGCTTTGAAAAGAAGGAGAAACTAAAACTTGTCCAACTGTGAATGTATAATCTATAGAGAATATAGAAATTCTATGATAACATGTTTTGTAGTATTTGATAATCATCATTGCAAAACACAAACAAGTAAAACGTGGGAAAAATATAAATCACTCATGCTTTCATCAAATAGAAAAAAAAATCGCTTTAATATTTTATCCTGTTTTGGGCCTTTTTTCTATGCCGCTATCACATAAAATCAAATTAGGGTCTCTTCTCTTAACACCTCTACTATCCCTACCCATGCCTCCCAAAGAAACTGGGCTCACCACTGAACACATGATCTGATACTTAATTCAATTATTATGACGTCTCCCGCAGGGTTAGATATTGTTTAAAACCATTATTTTGATGACAATATACATGCACTGTCATTTTTTAAAGATGGTTTCGATGTTAGATTTTTCTCAGATTTTCATGATATGACAACAGCTAACAGAATCGCTTACTCTGCACCACGCGGCCTTCCCAGTATTTTACATACATGATCTAATGTTTTAAGTGATGTAGAAGGCTAGATACTATTATTATCTTCAATTCACAGATAAATGAGAAACTATCCTGCCTCAGTTCACCTGGAAGTCACAAACAGTAGGATGATCGTTACGCCACTTGCTGTTGCATCCACTCTTACCTAACCCAGCTTGCCACTGGCCTCCTTACCACCACCGTGTACACTCAAGAGCGAACCACTGGGCCTGGGAAATGCTAAGACTAAACTGTCTTCCACCTACACCCTCTAGCCTTCTGTGTGATATGGAACAATGTTTCCTCGGTCAGCACTGTTTGTGATGTTTATAATCTGATTACAATAAACTCAATCCTTTAATGCAATAAAGTCAATGTTTGCTCACATATGAGCTATTTTAAATTTCTATTTGGTAATTTTTCATTTTTCTTCTCAACTATGTATTTTTTTTTTAAAGTTAAGGCCTATTAAATTGAAATTTGCAATGTGACTCAAAACATCAAAGTATGTTTCTAGCTATGTTTTCAGTAGGTACTTAATGAATGGGTACTCCTCGGGGAAATCTTCACAGCTGGAAAGCCCTAAGAACACAGAATTGAGCATGCTCTCCCAACATATAAATAGTCTGAATTGTGGTTTCCACTATGAAGTAGAGGCTACATCCACTCAGGCTCAAGAGGCTTTGTCTCTGGTGCTTGGAGCACTCTTGGTACCATCAATCAACTTGTTTGCAAAACAAATCTGTAAGTAAATCCAATGCTTGCAACACGAGGTCAGAAGGTTAACAAGGAGACCTGGAGTGAGCACAGACTGCAGAATTCTCCTGCACTCTTTCTGTGCCACCCAGCAGAAGAATTAGCATGTGATAATAATTTACCAGCCAGAAATTTCACACAAACAGGGCTAAACACTGTCAAAGACTGTTAATAAGTCATGAAAGCCGTCACCCTATTCAGGGTACTTTGTACTAAACTGAGTGCCTGGCATGCCCTTTAGGTTAGAATTTAAAATGTCTCACTAACGTAAGTTATTTTTTTTATGTCTGGTCCTGGGCTTTTTTCTGGGTAGTCCAAGCCATCTATTGAGGACAATGTTGAACATGTTCGACTTCCAAAGGGTCCCTTTCTTCTTTTTAGAGCTCTAAATATCATGACACTCTCTTTGGAACATTAGTGCCTTTTATATTTTTTTATTTTTATGTTTTTTAGTTTTTAAAATCTAGTTAGAACTTTAAACTTGATAGAAGTAGAAAAAAATCTCTTATGAAGTCCTCTATGAAAGGAAGTTGTGACAAGTTCCTGATTAGACAGAAACTGTTCCATCTCCAAGGGAGAATACGCAGTTTAACTGTGGCTTCATAGAATGAACTGGGTAGTGTTCCTTCTGTTTCTATTTTGTGGAATAGTTTGAAGAATATTGGTATTAGATCTTCTTTGAAGCTCTGATAGAATTCTCCACTAAACCCATCTGGTCCTGGGCTTTTTTTGGTTGGGAGACTTTTAATGACTGCTTCTATTTCTTTAGGGGTTATGGGACTGTTCAGATGGTTTATCTTATCCTGATTTAACTTTGGAACCTGGTATCTGTCTGGATAATTGTCCATTTCATCCAGATTTTCCAGTTTTGTTCAATATAGGCTTTTATAGTAGGATCTGATGATTTTTTGAATTTCCTCAGTTTCTGTTGTTATATCTCCCTTTTCATTTCTGGTTTTATTAATTTGGATACTGTCTCTGTGCCCTCTGGTTAGTCTGGCTAAGGGTTTATCTATCTTGTTGATTTTCTCAAAGAACCAGCTCCTGGTTTTGTTGATTCTATTTATACTTCTTTTCGTTCCTACATGGTCGATTTCAGCCATGAGTTTTATTATTTCCTGCCTTCTACTCCTCTTGAGTGAATTTGCTTCTTTTTGTTCTAGAGCTTTCAGGTGTGCTGTCAAGTTGCTAGTGTATGGTATCTGCAGTTTCTTTTTGGAGGCACTCAGAGCTATGAGTTTTCCTCTTAGCACGGCTTTCATTGTGTCCCGTAAGTTTGGGTATGTTGTACCTTCATTTTCATTAAATTTTAAAGTCTTTAATTTTGTTGTTTCTTTACTCCTTGACCAAGTTAGCACTGAGTAGGGTATTGTTCAGCGTCTGTGGGCTTTCTGTTGTTTTTGTTGCTATTGAAGACTAGTCTTAGTCCGTGGAGTTCTGATAGGATGCATGGGACTATTTCAATCTTCTTGTATCTGTTGAGGCCTGTTTTGTGACCGATTGTATATGGTCAGTTTTGGAGAAGGTACCATGAGGTGCTGAGAAGGTATATTCTTTTGTTTTAGGATGAGGTGTTCTATAGATATGTTAAATCCATTTGATCCACAACTTGTGTTAGTTTCAAGGTGTCTCTGTTTAGTTTGTGTTTCCATGATCTGTCCATTGATAAGAGTGAGGTGTTGTATTCTCTCACTTTTATTGTGTGAGGTGCAATGTGTGCTTTGAACTTTAACTTTTTTTTTTTTTTTCAAGACAGGGTTTCTCTGTGTAGCCCTGGCTGTCCTGGAACTCACTCTGTAGACCAGGCTGGCCTCGAGCTCAGAGATTCGCCTGCCTCTGCCTCCCAAGTGCTGGGATTAAAGGCGTGCACCACCACCGCCCAGTGCTTTGAACTTTAATAAAGTTTATTTTATGAATGTGGGTGCCGATGCTTTTGGAGCATAGATGTTCAGAATTGAGAATTCTTCTTAATAGATTTTTCCTTTGATGAGTATGAAGTGTCCTTTTTTTTTTTTTCTTTTTTGGATAACTTTTGTTTAAAAGCTGATTTTATTCCATATTAGAATGGCTTGTTTCTTGGGAGCATGTGCTTGGAGAATTGTTTTCCAGCCCTTTACTCTGAGGTAGTGTCTGTCTTTGTCACTGAGGTGCCTTTCCTGTACACAGCATTGAGTAGGGCACTGTTCAGCTTCTGTGGGCTTTCTGGGTTGTCTCCCTTTGTGAGTTCTCTGTTGTTTCTGCTTCCATTTTTAGGTCCTGGAAGATTTTGTTCAATTCCTTTACCTGTTTGGTTGTGTTTTCCTGGAATTCTTTAAGGGGTTTTTGTGTTTCCTCTTTAAGGACTTTTAGGTGTTTACATGTTCTCCTCTATTTCTTTATTTGGGGGGGGAGGACAGAAAAGGTTTATTTGTCTTGCAATTCCAAATTAAAGTCCACCATCAAGGAGAAGTCAAGCATGTAGTTACATCCCGTTCACAGTAAACAGCAAAGAAGGGATAAAGACAGGAAGCCTTGCTTTCTTTCAGCTATGTTCTCCACTCTGATACTGTTGAGGAATCTCTGTGTAAGGAATGGCGCTGCCCACAATGGACTAGACCTCCTTATATTAATTAAGTCAATATAATCTTCCACAGACATTCCCATGGGCTGAAGTATCTTCATAAGTGTTAAGATTCAATTCTCAGAGGATTATAGGTTGACAGTTAAAAATAACTAGCACAAGGTGCTACTGTTATTTCTTGGCTAGAGGACATGTGATCATCCAAATATTTCCTATTTTGTACACGGCTCACCTTTTGGATATCTCTTTATTTTCTTTCTTTACATTTCAAATGTTAGCCCCTTTCCTGATTTCCCCTCTGAAATACCCCCTATTCCTTCCCCACCTCCCTCTGCTCACCAATCCACCTTCTTACACTTCCTGGCCCTGGGATTCCCCTACACTGGGGCATAGAGCCTTCACAGGACCAAGGGCCTCTCCTCCCACTGATGACCAACGAGGCCATCCTTTGATACATATGCAGTTGGAGCTATGAATCCCACCATGTGTACTCTTTGGTTGAATCCCACCATGTATACTCTTTGGTTGGTGGTTTAGTCTCTGGGAGCTCTAAGGGTGCTGGTTAGTTCATGTTGTTCCTCCTGTGAGGCTGCAAACCCCTTCAGCTCCTTGGGTCCTTTCTCTAGTCCCTACACTGGGGACCCTGTGCTCAGTCCAATGGATGGCTGTGAACATCCACTTCTGTATTTGTCAGGCACTGGCAGAGGCTCTCAGGAGACAGCTACATCAGGCTCCGGTAGCAAGCACTTGTTGGCATTCACAATAGTATCTGGGTTTGGTAATTGTATATGGGATGGATCCCCAGGTGGAGTAGTCTCTGGTTTGACTTTCCTTCAGTCTCTGCTCCATACTTTGTCTCTGTAACTCCTTCCATGGGTATTTTGTTCTCCTTTTGAAGAAGGATCGAAGTATCCACCCTTTTGTCTTCCCTCTTCTTGAGTTTCATGTGGTTTGTGGATTGTATCTTGGGTATTCCGAGTTTCTGGGATAATATTCACTTATCCGTGAGTGCACACTATGTGTGTTCTTTTGTGACTGGGTTACCTAACTCAGGATGATATCCTCCAGATCCATTCATTTGCCTAAGAATTTCATAAATTCATTTTTTAATAGCTGAGTAGCACTCCATTGTGTAAATGTAGTACATTTTCTGTATCCATTCCTCTGTTGAGAGACATCTAGGTTATTTCCAGCTTCTAGCTATTATAAATATGGCTGCTATGAACATAGTGGAGCATGCATATGAACATGTTGGAGCATCTTCTGGGTATATGCCCAGAAGTGGTATTGCTGGGTCCTCAGGTAGTACTCTATCCAATTTTCTGAGGAACAGCCAAACTGATTTCCGGAATGGTTGTATCAGCTTGCAATTCCACCACCAATGGAGGAGTGTTCCTCTTTCTCCACAACCTCACCAGCATCTGCTGTCACCTGAGTTTTTGATCTTAGCCATTTTGACTGGTGTGAGGTGGAATCTCAGGACTGTTTTGATTTGTATTTCCCTGATGACTAAGGATGTTGGACATTTCTTTAGGTGCTTCTCAGCCACCTAATTCCTCAGTTGAGAATTCTTTGTTTAGCTCTGTTCCCCATTTTTTAATAGGGTTAGTTGTTTCTCTGGAGTCTCCATGCCCTTGAATTGGCAGGATTAATATAGTAAAAATGGCCATCTTGCCAAAAGCAATCTACAGACTCAATGCGATCCCCATCAAAATTCCAACTCAATTCTTCCCAGAGTTAGAAAGAACAATTTGCAAATTCACTTAGAAAAACAAAAAACCTAGGATAGTGAAAGCTCTTTTCAATAATAAAAGAACTTCTGGTAGAATCACCATCTCTGACCTCAAGCTGTACTACAGAGCAGTTGTGATAAAAACTGTATGGTATTGGTAGAGTGACAGACAGATAAATCAATACAATAGAACTGAAGACCCAGAAATGAACTCACACACCTATGGTCACTTGATCTTTGGCAAAGGAGCTAAAACCATACAGTGGAAAAAAGACAGCATTTTCAACAAATGATGCTAGCTCAACTAGTGGTTAGCATATAGAAGAATGCAAAATGATCCATTCTTATCTCATACAAAGCTCAAGTCCAAGTGGATCAAGGACTTCCACATAAAACCAGATACACTGAAACTACTAGAAAAGAAAGTAGGGAAAAGCCTTGAGCACATGGGCACTGGGGAAATTTTCCTGAACAGAACACCAATAGCTTATGCTCTAAGATCAAGAATTGACAAATGGGATCTCATAAAATTACAAAGCTTCTGTAAGGCAAAGGACACTGTCAATAGGACAAAATGGCAACCAACAGATTGGGAAAAGATCTTTACCAATCCTATATCTGATAGAGGGTAATATCTAATATATACAAAGAACTCTCCTGTATTTCTTTAATGGAGTTATTTATGTTCTTAAAGTCCTCTATCATCATCATGAGATGTGATTTTAAATCAGAGACTTTTTTTTTTTTTTCTGGTGTGTTAGAGTATCCAGTGCTTGCTGTGGTTGGAGAACTGGGTTCTGATGTTTCCAAGTAGCTTCTGTTTCTGTTGCTTATGTTCTTGACCTTGTCTCTTGACATCTGGTTATCTCTGGTGCTAGCTGGTCTTGCTGTCTCTGATTGTGGCTTGTCCCTCCTGGGAAACCAGTTCTCTCTGGGAGGAATTTGGGTATGGAGAGCTGTGGCACAGGACCAGCTCTGGCGTATAGACAGAAACCTGAAGGAGGTAAGACCACTGCTTCTACTCAAATTCCTGGCCCAAGAGAGACCTGCTCAGAGCCATCAAGACACAGGAACCAAGGAATAGCCAGGGACAGCATCCTTCAAGTTTGTTTGGTTTGGTTTGGGTTGGGTTGGTTTGGGTTGGTTTGGCATAGTATCAGTAGGTAGCTCTGGTTGTTCTGAAACTCACTATGTAGACAAGGCTAGCCTCCAACTCACATAACCCATCCACCAGCCTCTGCCCCTCCTTCAAGGGCTGAGGAAGAGAAATGCACCACCACATCCAGCCAAGAGACTGATATATTTCTAAGGAGAGGGAACCACAAGGAGAAGTATGTGTGGACATGAAGTGACAACTGTTTTACATCACTAAAATAAAACTCTTAACATGGGGCCAACAAGCAAATAAATACAGTGAGTGCATTGCACATGACACTGAATTCCCATGAGATGTTTTTAAAGGGTCCAGTCAGCAGAGGAAGAGGGCTCGTGTAAGAATGGCTGTGGGTCAAATAACATCAAGGAGTATGGGAGAGAAGATGAAGTCCTCATCACTGACCCCAAGAATGCATGCATTTCAGGGACCGTGTAGAGAGTCTGAAGACGGAGTATTGGCAGGAAGGCTAACTGAGGTACAAACAGAAGCAGAATGTACACTCTAGATCCTAATCACCTGAGGTACCAGACCAGCAGTGGGAACAGGCTGAGTTGAATAAATAGGAGAGGGCAGGCTTCCTGTTCACACTTGCATATGCAAAAAAAAAAAAAAAAAAAAAAAAATCTCCGTGGAGGGTTTTCAGCTGTAATCTCTGGCTACGAGTGGCCATGGATAGGAAAGGAGGACTGCAGATGAGAAGGTAATTAAATGAGATGCCTCTGTTCAAAGCCTTCCTCTAACCTTCAGGTCAAGTTGCACTTTAATGAAGATTGTCTTTAAGCCAGAGTCCAGGTTTCCAGCAATGACGGAGACAGGGGGGAGGGACAATGTTTCTGCTAACCTGGGAGACGAACAAATCAAGCATAGTATCACACAATGATAAATACTCAACTGGCACAATTCAACCACGTTAAGTTACCTGTCATAACTACACAGTGAAGAGAGTCTGGCCGATTCATTTGGGGAATACAATCATTTAGATATCGTGGTAAATGAAAGAGACTCTGAGAAGAAATGAGTGTTGTAATCTAGGAGAACGAGGCTAAGTCACACAGTCTGTGGACACAGAGGTCAGACTGGCCAGTACAGAAGTTGTCGACCTAATTGGATTCACCCTTTGGCTAAAGATGACTTTTGAAAACTATATAGAAACCAGATACTCCAGATACAAGTGAACTAAGTTGAATGGTTTCCCCAACTCCAAGTACCTGCAGATGTTCAACAGTTTAAAAATAAGTAGAATTTAACTTTACCTAAGTGGAATTTAGTCTTATAAAACTGCAGAATACTGTTCCCCGTTTGTCTACTGTCTTAGTTAGGGTTTCTATTGCTACAATGAAACTCCATGACCGAAAAGGAGGTTGGTGAGGAAAGGGTTTACGTGGCTTACACTTCCACATTGATGTTCATTATTGAAGGAAGAGGAACTCAAACAGGTGGGAATCCTGGAGGCAGGAGCTGATGCGGAGGCCATGGAGGGTGCTGCTTACTGGTTTGCTCACCATAGCTTGTGTAGCCTGCTTTGTTACAGAACCCAGGATCACCAGGCTAGGGATGACACCACCCACAATGGATTGAGCCCTCCCCCACTGATCACTAATTGAGAAAAATGCCCTACAGTTGCATCTCATGAAGGCACTTCCTCAACTAAGGCTCATTTCTCTCTGATAACTCTAGCTGTGTCAAGCTGACACACAAAAACAGCCAGTACAACTGTGTCAACTTGACACACAACCACATCACTATCAAGTCCAACCCTTCCTTTCTTATTCATCCCCAAGATCTCACATTAAAAACATAACTTTAAAAGTCTTTACAAATTCAAACACATTAAAATTTCAGGCCCCTTAAAATATCCAATTCTTTTAAAATCCAAAGTCTTTTTAAAATTCAAATCTCTTAACTGTGGTCTCCAGTAAAATACTTTCTTACTTCAGGAGGGAAAAATCAGGACATAGTCACAATCAAATAAAGCAAAAACAAACTCCAACCATCCAATGTCTGGGATCCACTCAATCTTCTGGGTGCCTCCAAAGGGCTCGGATCATTTCTCAGGTACTGCCCTCTGCAACACACATAACTTGTCTTCTAGGTTCTGGTTGGCTCCACTGCTGCCTACTGTTCTTGTTGGTCATCCCATTGTACTGGCACCTACAAAACACTGGTGTCTTCTGTTCCAACTGGGCTTCACTTTCACCAATAGCCTCTCATAGGCTCTCTTCCTGGAGCCAAGCCTTAACTTCTCTGCAAGACCACTTCAGCCCTGGGCCTTCAACTGCCACTGAGGGTGCTCCTTGACCAATACAGCCTCTCCTGATCTCTCACAGTGCCAAGCCTCAACTGCTCTCCATGACCCCTTCATGCCTTCAAAACTGGTACTACCTGGGTGACTCTTTTACATTAACAAAACCAGCTGCCAGGAGATACAACCCTGGCCACCTCTGGAACACAGCTTCTCTTGCTCTCATGAAACATTTCTCAGAAGATTTCATCTTAGAGATGCTGGTCTCATCTCATCACTGCTAATTTCCTAGCTCCACCTAAATAGCATCAATTGTCACAGTAATGTAAAGGTTTCATTTTAGTAGTTCTGGTTATCTTGTTTATCACAGCTGATGCTTCAGCTCCAGCTAACCTGAACCACAGAATCTTAAAACAAAATAGCAAATGGCCCTGATGGAGTCTGTAATATCCCCTCTGAAACTTCACAAGGCAGGCCTCCATCATTTGCTCCTACACAACAGCCTATTGAGGTCTCAACACTTAATAGCTTTTCTAGGCCAAAGTTCAAAAGTCTTTGCACAATCCTCCCCCAAATAAGGTCAGGTCTGTCACAGCAATATGCCAGTACGCTGGTACCAACATCTGCTTTAGTGTTTCTATTGCTGCAGTGAAACTCCAAGACCAAAAAGCAAGTTTAGGAGGAAAGGATTTATTTGGCTTGCACTTCCATATTGCGGCTCATTATTGAAGGAAGTCAAGGCAGGACTCCAACAGGACTGGAACCTGGAGGCAAGAGTTGATACAAAGGCCTTGGAGAGGGGCCGATTACTGGCTTGCTCAGTCTGCTTTCTTACAGAACCCAGGACCACCAGCCCAGGACAGTACCACCCACAATGGGCTGGGCCCTCCCTCATTAATTTAATTGAGAAAAATGCCCTATAGCTGCAACTCATGGAGGCATTTCCTCAACTGATAAATCTAGCTTATGTCAAGCTGACACATAAAACCAGCCAGTACTTCTATATACACAAGCTCCAATATACCAAAATTTTAATACTTGTGCAAAACTCATTTAATGTGGCCAATTTGAAATGTGTTCATCACGTTTGGAGGTCAACTGTAATTCTTTCATTTATACAGTTTCATGTTTTGTATTTTTCTTCTTGTTCCACTAAGAATGAGTCATCTAAAATAATGACATTCAATAAAATACAAGAAATATAATTAGATTAGAATCAGAATCAACAGAAACAGGGTAAAACAGAAGCTATCAGGAAAAAGAGGGAAAGTTACAAGACTAATAATACTAATCACATGTTTTTTCACATTGTTATTAGAATTTAAGTTGCAAATCTGCCTCAAACTAGTCACCAAGACAGAAAGAGGAACATCTGGTTCTCTTTGCATAATGGAAATAATGTCACACATATTAATTGTTCAGAGGATAGATGGCTCTGGTACTCGGAGCTCAACAGGATGCTTTGCACGGGCTTTAAACAGGAGCCATTACCTTGGTCCCATCTATAAAGTGATCTAACAGTAGTTTCTTTTCCACAGTCTGCTATGTGATTCATTTCCAATGCATACAATGGAGGAGATGTCAAGCAGTCAAGAATGCTGAACAAGGAAACCAAAATTGTGCAGAGTTTGGAAAGCTCTAGCTAGACTCCTCCTGGTCTAAATAAGAGGAAGACAGGTAGACGGCAAGGCCTTTGTTCAACTGAACCTCTAGAAACCATTTTTTATCAATTAATTACATCAAATTTTTAGACAATCCACAGTCTGATGTGATTTCATGCACCCAGTGAGGAAGACACCCTTCTTCTTTAACCATGCATTCCCCGCATTCAAAATGGAGGATTATCCAAATTTACTTCCTTGTATTTTTCCCATAATACTAATAATCTTTATTCTAGTATAAGTGTGAATTGAGAGGACTATGTTTAATTTAAAAAGAATATTAGGTGGTGAGACTTTGAAAACGCACATTTAACAAAGGACAAGTTTCTAAAATGACAGACACCAGGGGGAAGATATAGAAAGACAAAATGCAGAATCCAGGCTTAGAATTGCACTGCTGTGGAGCATACAGGCTTAGAATTGCACTGCTGTGGAGCATGCGGAGACTGTTGCAGCTGGTTCTTGAGGCAAGCCTCAACACATGAGTCACCACATCCTAAAGATGCTACACTTCCTTTCAGGACACAGGAAATTAAAAAAAAAAAAAAAAAATTAAAAGCTGCATCCTTCTATAACGGAAAAAAAAAAAAAAGCTCTCAGAGCACACAGTCATAGCACATCATGAAAGTTCTCAAGTTCTATGTGTTACACCAACAGGTTAACTGTCCAGAAGGCAGGAGTCGGGGGTGGGGGTGGGGGAATGATAGCTCAGCTATCAAGAGCACAGGCAGAGAACCTGGGTTTAATCCCAAATCTCTACATAGTGGCTCACCACAGTTTAGAACTCCCGTCCCAGGAGATATGCCTCCCTCTTCTGCCCTTTACCTGCACTGCATGCACAGGGTGCACAGACTCATTTGCAGGCAAGACACCCATACCCACAAAAACATCATTTTAAAAGAGGTCAAAGGTGTATCAGGAACACAGGCTCTCTTAGAAAATAGCAGGTTTGCCAGAACAAACAATACAAACAAATTACTCAATACCTTTGATTATAAGAAAGATTCTTAAAATGCCCTTATCTTTATTGGGCATGGTAACCTGCTTTGTTTTCATATATTATAACAAATTGGTTTAATCACACCTTGTCCTTCCACAATATCCTCTGGTCTGCCTACCTTTTATCTAAAAGTTTTTCTTCACCTATCTGAAACAATCCAATTAGATTAGAGAAGAAATAGTACTATATTATGATTTACCAGTGTGTGAAAATAGAATTGTGGGTAATATTCTGGGTAGTGAGGAAGATGATGCATGAAAATTAGGGTGGGGGAAGGACAGAAAATGAGGTGCTCCCTGTCAGATACGCGTGCTAAGAAAAGAAAGACAAGAAGTTAACGACGGGGCTAGAGGGATGGTGTAGCAGTGAAGAGCACTGACTGCTCTTCCAAAGGTCCTGAGTTCAAATCCCAGCAACCACATGGTGGCTCACAACCATCCTGAATAGGATCTGATGCCCTCTTCTGGTGTGTCTGAAGAGAGCAACAGTGTACTCATATAGATAAAATAAATCTTTAAAAAAAAAAAAAGAAGAAGTTACTAATGACTCACTCCATTGTGTGACAGGAAAACAAGTGTCAAAATGCAAACCTTGACAGTGTAAATGGGAAGCAAACTGAAACAGAGGGAGTAGTCTTCGCATCAGATCGAGCTTGGACTTCTTTGTGGATTTGTTTGTTTGTTTGTTTGTTTGTTTTTCTTTTTCTCCTAAACATTTTTAAGCAGAAAAGGCACTGGATCATCTAAAAACCTCGATTTATAGAGAAAGTAGCTAAAATGTTGTTTCTAAGGTTGAGGATGTTGCTCAGATAGAATTAGTCCAACACACCAGA
This sequence comes from Montemys delectorum, assembly GCA_019843815.1. Classification (NCBI taxonomy): domain Eukaryota; kingdom Metazoa; phylum Chordata; class Mammalia; order Rodentia; family Muridae; genus Montemys; species Montemys delectorum. The sequence continues at coordinate 16,261 of JADRCD010197038.1, read as the reverse complement.
AGCCTCGAGCCTAATCTTGGATCTGGTCCCTAGCATCAACAATAAATAAATAAATAAATAAATAAATAAATAAATAAATAAATCTGTAGCTATATGATATGTATGAGGTTCCTTTGGAACCACAGACACTTTTAAATGTTTTGTTTTCCTCTTTAGCTTTAACAAAATATATATATTAAAAGCAAACCACAACTCAAGTTTAAAAAAAGTTATCTGCTACTTATTAACCAGATCACTGCTCCTTCTGAAATAATTTAAGATTTCTTTTAAACATAAATTCTGCCTTCTAAATTGTTTTCGAAAGTAAAATTGAAACAGTATCGATTGCTATAATACTGGAAAGTGGGCACGAAGTGAACCTGAACAGAGAACTGCCTTCCCTGTTGCTGACGCATGCTCACGCCAGAAATGTCAATGAAATATAACCAAGTTCGCCTGTTTATAGAAAGAAGCCATTATTTAAAATACAGTTAATTGCCCTAGCAATAGCAATAACAAACATATACTATAATTTTAAATGGTTGGGTTATACACAATATGTATCTTGAAATACAATTTCATTCACTCAACAAAAAAACAACATTCAACAGCATTCAACACTGGGGAATTACAGAATAAGAAGGGAAGGAGGACAGTGGTGGCTGGGTGGCTGGGAGAGTAGCAGGAGGAGGGGGAACTGGTAATGATGGTGATTCTGTCCTCTTAGTATTTATATTGATTCAGTTCGCCAAAATCTCTAATCTGAAATAGTGCTTATAAAATTAGAGCTTACAATGGCAATTTTTTTCAAAATTCTAAACCTTATTGCTTAACGTAACATTCAAAACGGCAGCCTGAGAGGAAACTGTTTTACTAAAAGCCCTAACCTATGAATTTTACTTTAAGAACAGGGGAAAAAAAAAAGACTCAACCAGGTTCCCAGAAAGGCAAGGGTCAGCTCAGAGTTGAAGGCGAAGCTGGAGCAGCCTTTGCTGGCACATCCTTCAGAGTCTCTGACATCTCTATCAAACTTGCAGCTCTCACACCCATCGGCTCCCGCCAGCTTTATCCTAAGAGAACACGCAAGCCTCACCCATCAACAAGGTAATCTGATTTCTAGAAAGACTTTCCTTAAACTAGCCCCCAAAATGTTAAAAGTGTTTGCACCACTGACTTTATATACCACTCAGCTAGCTGTAAATTACACAAAAATCCACAACCACCCCTAAATACCTCTAAAACAACAACCACAACCCTGGTCGTCTACCTTTTCGCAAAAAAAAAAAAAAAAAAAAAAAAAAAAAAAAAAGACGGGAAGAACGCATTTGCTGATCCTGCTTTTTAAAAATGCAATGACACAGTCTTCTTGAGCTCGTGAAAAAAGGCAACGGTCTCCTTTCAAAGCCCCGCGCCAACCTATCCTTCCAAGCTCTCCCAGCCCCCAACCGAGGGTCCCCAGATTGTTGGCGAGGTCCAGCGCCCCTGCTCGGCCTCGAACGTTCCAAGCAGAGCGTTTCGGGTACCCCGGAGGCTGCGCCCAGCGCCATTAGCACACCTCGGAGCGCTGGCAGCCCAGGAGGGAGGCTCCGGTTCTTCCTGGCCGCAGCATCAACAGCCCGTAGCCTCCAGGGCCTGGCCCCGCCTCGGCCACCTACCTACTGGGCGGGGGCGCCGGCTTCGCGAGTCTGGGCGAAGGGGTTCGGGAGCACGCATTTCTGGGAGCTGTGGCCTCTGCCGCTGGGCGCTGGGGAGCGCATCCTCCAGGGTGGGAGGAGGGAGAGGACGGGGGTGGGAGGGGGGTGATCGCCCAACGAGGAGGAGCGAAGGGAGGTGGCAGGAGCGGCCGGGTGCGCTCCTGAAGGGTTCCGGAGTGCCGATCTGGCCCGAGCAGCCGCCGCCGGGGTGCTCGAGGCCTCGTCCAGGTACTTGCACCAGCACCCACGGTCAGGGCACCAGTGGCGAATGGGGCGGAAGGCGGGGAGCAGCTGTGGCGCGACGCCCGCCTGGCGCCCGCCTCTAGCTCCGCCCGGCCCGGGGCGCGCGCTGCACTCGTCTGCTGCGGCTGAGACCCGGCAGCTCAGCGGCCCGCCTTAGCGACTCGGGATGCAGCTGCGACTTCTTGCCTGCCTGGAGCGACCTCGGAGCCACAGGCTGGACTGCCTCGAGGTGGCTCGGGTCCCCCAAGCCTGGGCCCAGCGGCTCCGCCTCGGAGAGCTGCGCGCGCCGCCTCCGCAGGCCCCGGCCTTTTGTGACGCTACCCCGGGGCTATGGTCATGCTGTCTGTGAAAGGAGATCGGTCTGCTTACCTGGCCCCTAATCTCATCCTTTCTAGCAGACTCCTGGCTGGATCTTGGAAGGAAGTTAGCGCTTATGGGCACATCTGGAGTTAGAACCCTTGCTTGAGCCTTAAAGTCCTTTTACTTTCTCTTCCAGCTCTAGGACCAGAGGCAACCCTAACATTCATCCTGTCTTTTTCGGCCTTGCGTTTGGCAAAGGGGCCCACTGTCTTTTTCTTCTGTCCCCGGTACAACAGGCTATAAGCTGCCAGGTTGTAATCCTTATAGCCAAGGCAATGCAGTGTAGCAATTGGGCAGTCCAGCCGGAAAGGGTTTTTGTATGAGCCCCGGGGCCTGTTCCGGTGAGTTTCCAACCGGTATTGGATGCTGTTTCCTTTACAGTCCATTGGTTCTCACAGCAAGATGACTCGGAGGATCTGGTCGTGAAGATCACTCTTAAATACAGGAAGGAAAAAGTGTGTGCGTGTGTGAGGGTGTGTTCGTGTGCGCGCGCGAGTGTGTGCGTGGGGGCGAGTGTGTGTGCATGTGTGTGTGTGTGTGCGTGTGTATGTGTGCGCGTGTGTGGCGTGTGTTTGTGTGTGAGCGAGTGTGTGTGAGAGTGTGCACGCGTGTGTTTGTGTATATGTTCGTGTGTGCGAGTGTGTGTGAGTGTGTGCGTGCGTGTGCAAGTATGTGCGCGCGCGTGTGTGTTGGTGCATTGTGTGAGTGCACGCGCGCGCATGTGTGTGAGTGTGTGTGAGTGTGTGTGTGTGTATGAATGACTGGTGTGTCCTAAGCCATCAACATGCTCAGTACATAAAGGCTTCCCCAAGTTGCTGATGCTTCTTGGTATTGCCAGTCTCACTAGAGGGTGGAACAGTCAAGACTGAGATTTCAGCAACAGGTGATGTTACATGGTCATGCAAATGTGGAATCACTTCTTGGTTTTGCACTGACCCATCTGTAAATTCTGACATCAGGTTTACATATTTATGCTTTGAGTAGGGGAGGCTTCTTTCCATGTTCCTTAGACACCTTTTGGTAAATGATGCCTTTAGCCAATGAAGAAATGGGTCCCTAAAATATAAACACATGATTCTATTTATAACAGAAGAAAAACAAAGCTTGAAGTCTCCAGCGAAATGGTGACAGTCTTACATGTGCTTTCATGATTTTGAAATCTAAGTTTAATAATAAATCTGAAAGCACACATACATACACAAACAAACACAAACACCGAATGGCGACCTAGCCCTGTGATCCCAGCTCTTGGGAGGCAGAGTTAGGAAGATAAGGAATCCAAGGCCAACCTCAACTACAAAACTAGGCTGTAAGACACGACACCCTGTTTCAAAAAGTAAAATAAAATTTTTAAAAGAAGAAAAAAATCATGTCAAGTCCAAGTTTTGATGATAAGATAGCTAAGGTTTCTGGGGGGAGGCGGATAGCACCTAGGAGGTTAGAGTGGAACAGTGAACTGCGTTGCCCTGAGTAGGAGGAGAGGCACATGATTCAGTCCTGTTCTGAGAACAGCTGATGAGTCTAAAGCCCCAATTCAGAATGACCTAATTTAGGGGAGGAAGGCATACATAGTTCTGTTATGAAAAACATCTTGAAATCACTCAGGACAAAGAACTTTACCGTTTGCTTAACGAAGTGTATCAACCTTGAGTGCAGGCTCTGCAGGAGCTGAGCTGCAGTTACTGTTTCCCACCCTTTAACTCTGTCAGAACCCTTTTGTGCCTATGAACCCAAGGTCCTGACAAGAAATAAAATAAGCCTTGATTTCTTTTCTCTTAGGCAAAAGTGTAACTGAGTATGTGTTTAAAGTGGTAACTTGCTGATGGAATGTTCCTGAGCTTTTCCAAAGCAATTGCAAACAATGTCACTGTCTTCATTAGCTCCCCTGGGATTACTTAAGAACATGATAATCCTTAAGAATTCACAGATTGCCTTTGGACGACAGCTTCAACATGTGTTGTCCTTGGATAAATTTATAACTCTCTGATGCTCTTATCTTCAAAGGTAGACGATCGTAGCCCTGTCTTCATAGGGTAGATATAGGGAATGAAGTAGTTCATGAAGAGTATGTAGCATGTACAATGTGTAATCAATAGAGTTCAGCTATTATTACAATAACACGTATTAGGGTAATAAAGGTTTTCTTTTCAAAACTTGTGTCCCTGAACTGGACACTATGGTTCATTTTTGTAACGCCAGCATTTAGGTAGATAGAGACAGGAGGATCAGGAGGTCAGTCTCAGACCAGCCTGTGCTACATACCAAAACCCTGTCTCTAATTAGTAAAGTAATTGATTAAATTAAAATGATCTCCATAGCACCTCTCACTGTACCTGGCTAGCGGAAAGTGATGGACTGTTGGGGCTTGAGACCTGTGGTAAACATGAAGAAAAAAACTTTTTCCTCTTAAAAGGGGGGGGAAGTTAGGGTGCAGCAATTTAAGTGCACTAGACATGTTCTTTCTTCTGTAGCAAATAATCCTTATACAGTGAGACTTTTACGTAGATAGAGAGGCAGGGGACCCTTTGAGCAGAAAAGAGAGAAGAAAATAGTGAATCACTTCATTTGCTCTGGTCTTCTTGTCTTCATGAAGTGGGAACTAAGCCAGTGGGAGGCACCTGGATCTCTGTGTTCTTCAGAGTAATTTTCTAGAGGGCTTGGGTGTGCGTAGAGAGCATCAGTGACAATACACAAATAGTATCTCGTTCTTACCTGTCTGGAGATAACTCTGCACTGAAGGATACGGCTAGTGTTTGTTTTAAAATGCAATACTGTCTATGTCTCATGGAACTGGAATTTCAAGACTATAGGTAAATATGGCTCTTAACCATTTGCTGATAAAGGTCCTTGATTAAGTAATGAACTTTGGAGTCTGGGGACATGGCTCAGTTGGTAAAGTGCTTACTTCACAACCTGAGTCAACTCTCCAGTGCTCACAGAAAAGCTAGGGGTCTCAAAAAATAAGGTGGGTCGTAATAGAGGGGCATACCAGAAGTCCTCCTCTGCCCTACACACACACACACACACACACACACACACACACACAGACACACACACACACAGAGAGAGAGAGAGAGAGAGAGAGAGAGAGAGACAGAGAGACAGAGAGACAGAGAGACAGAGAGACAGAGAGACAGAGAGACAGAGAGATACAGGGAGAGAGAAGGAATTAATTAGGCTCACTGAAATATTGATAGTGATGTATATTTCTGTGCAAAGGTGTTTGAGTTGAAATTTGTGCAGTGTATGAAAAGTTGAAGTTACCACACATAAAGTTTACTCTTGGAGTGATAGTATTCAGAACTATCCTTCTATGTCTAGCTCAGAGAGAAATACATGTTCTCCTACCCTTGGACTTGGGCTGGTTGACGCAGGCTGTCAGTGACACTGATGGCAACTACATCGAAAGAGGTTAATTAACCTCTAATTAATATCTAAAGAGATAATTAATGACATTGAGGGCAGCAGCTCATTTTCACAAGCTGGGATCATTGCTCAGTTGCAGTTTTTCAACCTATGGATTGTGATCCCTTGGGGATCCAATGACCTGTTCACAGGTGTCACCTAAGACCATTGGAAAACTCAGATATTTAGGTTATGATTCATAACAGTAGCAAAATTACAGTTGTGAAATAGCAGTGACATAATTTTATGGTTGGTGGTTACCACGACAAGAGGGATTGTATTAAAAGGTTGCAGTGTTAGGAAAGTTCAGAACCACTAGCCTATTAGATCACTAAGATGCCATCTTGATTTTGAGAAAACATGAAAGAAACCAGATGTTGTGCCATATACCTGTCACCCCAGCACTGAGGAGCCAGAGACATTAAGATTTTAAGGGTCTTTTGGAGGGGAACCTGGGAAAGGAGATATTTTAAATAAGGAAAACATCTAATAAAAAAAATGATTTTAAGGGTCTTTGTGCTTGGTTATATGGTTAGTGCCTGCTCAATTTTGTATGAGACTACCAAATTAGTTTCCGGGGCACTGTATCATTTTATAGTCTTATCTATATGTATACATTATAAAAAAAATAGATTTGAATCTATTAAATAAACATATGAGAGCATCTGATACATTTCTTTTTGTAATCTGTAATTCCTTGGTTACTTCAACTGTCACCTCAAGTTAAGCTATGACATTGGCAGTCAAAGGCTGGAGAGATGATGGCTCAGCAGGTGAACACTTCCTGCTCTTCCAAAAGACCTGAGTTTGGTTCTCAGCGTTCAGATCTGCTGGCTCACTACTGCCTGAAACTCCAGCTTGAGGGAACCCAAAATCTTCTTCTGGCCTTTGTAGGCATCAGCACATATGTGGCACATAGACTTACATGACACATATTTACACGTATGCATACATACACACACACACACACACACACACACACACACACGTGCATAAGTGCTTAAAATTGGAAGTCCCATTTGTTCGTCGTGGTGCTTTTGGTGCTTGAATGGAATCTACAAATCATAAGTGAGAACATTAATAAAAACTAAACACTTGGCTCTAGGTTATTTGTTGTTCTACTTTGGAAAGAACAAGCTATTAGAAATAATACCGTATAGTTACCAATAATGATAAAATGATGCTCATATGATGAATATGAGTTTTAAAATAAAATAATAAAAACAGAAAATAGTTACAATATTCTACTCCTTGTTAAAAGTACAAAAGAGAACAATTAAGGAATAGAAGATATTTCAACCTTCCCTGGGTTGCTTTATAAAGTACAAAATATATTTTGTACTGAATTGCATTATTTTTGGCCAAAAAGTAACAAAGTACTCTATGCATAGCAACATTCCACAGGCCATGGGAACCAGTCCTAAAGTACCTTGAATGAACTTACAAAGCAAGATAAGAATGTATGATCCCCAAGCAATGCATACAAATGGAATAAAAATGAGAGGAAGGGAAGGAAGTTCTTCTTTGCAAAAGGAGAGTAAAATTAGATGGCCACCAAAGTGTAGACAAGAAACTGACTCTGAATGGCATCACCAACAGAAACTGAAAACGGAGAAGCACCTGTGAGTAGCAAAGGATCAAGTCCTCTAGTTGTACTTGCTTTTTCCAATATTTATTAATGACATGTCATTACAATAGGGAAATATGGCAGATACCTCCACCAAGTCATCAAACTTACCATTTATTCTATAATTGCTTTTAAGATTACCAAAAGATGGGGAAATGGATGGATCTGGAGAATATCATCCTGAGTGAGGTAACCCAATCACAAACGAACACACATGGTGTGCACTCACTGATAAGGGGGATATTAGCCCAGATGATCGGAATATACAAAATACAATCCACAAACCACAAGAAACTCAAGAAGGAAGACTAAAGTGTGGATACTTCATTCCTTCTTAAAAAGGGGAACAAAATACCCATGGAAGGAGTTGTAGAGATAAACTATAGAGCAGAGACTGAAGGATGGACAATTCAGAGAGTGTTCCACCTGGGAATCCTTTCCATATTAAATCATCAAATCCAGACGCTATTGTGGATGCTGGCAAGTGCTGACTGACAGGAGCCTGAGATAGCTGTCTCCTGAGAGGCTCTGCCAGTACCCGACTAATACAGAAGTAGAGGCTCACAGCCATCCATTGGACTGAGTACAGGGTCCCCAATGAAGGAGCTAATGAAAGGACCCAAGGAGCTGAAGGGATTGCAGTCCCTTAGGACGAACAACAATATGAACTAACTAGTACCCTCAGAGCTCCCAGGGAGTAAATCACCAACCAAAGAGTACACATGGGGGGACTCATGGTTCCAGCAGCATGTGTATAGCACAGGATGGCAAAGTTGGTCATCAATGGGAAGGGAGGCCCTCGGCCCTGTGAAGGTTCTATGCCCCAGTGTAGGGGAATGCCAGGGCCAGGAAACAGGATGGGGTGGAGTGGTGAGCAGGGGGAGGAGGGAGGGAACAAGGGTTTGTTTTAGTTTTTAGGTTATTTTATTTTATTTTTTTATTGTTTGGAGGAGAACCTGGGAAAGGAGATATTGTAAATAAAGAAAACATCTAATAATATAAAAAAAAGATCACCAAAAGACTTGTATCTTAAAAGATCACATTTGTTAAAGGGCTGTAGTTCAGTGCAGATCTCGAAGGACAAAAGCCAATATGAGAGAGAGCAAGCCTGTTTTCTATCCAAAGCTTGAGGAAGAGTCGGCTTCTCTGTCCTTACCCACTTCCTTGGTTCCTGGTCCCTGAGCACAGGCTCACTGAAGCCAGTAATAGCTACTTGAGTCTCCTGTGACATCACCTGGGCACCCTCCTGTCTCCTTCTTTTACTTTTAAGGACACATAATGATTTGGGGGTCCTCCCAAGGCGATTTAGGAGAATTTTCTCCATCACAAGATATTTAATCACCCATGGAGTTCTTTTGCTATGTAAAATGGTATCCTCCATCTCATAGCAGGACGCACACATAATGGTGTTACTATTGCTACGGTGAAATGCCATGACCAAAAGCAAGCTGGGGAAGAAAGGGTTTTGTTTTTTTGTTTTTTTTTTGGCTTACACTACCCTATCGTAGTCCATCACTGAAGGAAGCCAGGACAGGAAAGCAAACAGGACAGGAACCTGTAAGCAGTAGCTGATTCAGAATCCATGCTGGCAGCGCGGCAGAGATGCTGATGGCTTGTTTGCTCCTCATGGATTGCTCAGCCTGCTTTCTTACAGAACCCAGGACTACCAGTGGAGGGGTGTGCCACCTACAATGTGTTGGGCCTTCCCATGCCAATCACTAATTAAGAAAATGCCCTGCCTGTGGACTGACTTCATGGAGGCATTTTCTCACCTGAGAGTCTCTCATCTCAGACGACTATAGCCTGTGCTCTGGGGATATGCATGGACGAGGCACTCTTGTACTGGAGTGAACAACATTACAAGGGAGTGGAAGAGCTGGCACTGTTCTTATTCTGATAAAAAGCATGTATCACTTATCGTATGTTTTCTGCCAAAAGAAATATCTAGGTTGAGAGACTTTCCAAAATAACTGCCCTGCATTATTAAAAAAAAAAAAAAAAAAAAAAAAAAAAAAAAAAAAAAAGATCCATGTTGGTAAAAGAAAATCAAAGTGTATGAATTAAAGAAATGAACTGAATTAGATGCTGAATATTTAAAAAAAACTATATAGGATATTTCAGGACAATTGAAACTTTTGATTATTGATCTTATAATAAAAGCATTGTATTGAACTCAAATTTCCTGAGTGTGATCATTTCACTCCTAGTTCTTATGAGATGATAAGTGTTAAAATATATACCACAACATTACAATAACCACAAGTGGCTCAGGAAAAAATCCAAACAATCCAAAAAATCCAAACAACAAAATACTAGCCATTAGTGAATCTAGCTTATTACTATAAGATAACATTAGTCAAGCTTAAAATACTCAATTAGCTACATTAAACACAGAACTTGAAATATTCAATGAGCTACATTAAAATAGTGAAAAAAAAGTCATCATTTTATATACTCAATAGAACCATCTTATCATTTAAAAAAGGATCAAAGCTGCGTTTCAGGGCCCTGGAGACCCTTGGGAAAGGCACTGAACACACAGCTCAGGTTCACATGATCTTGGTCTACTGAAATTGTTTGGCAAAGTAGGAGTGCATCTTCTATATAAAAATAGGTCAAGGGGCCAATGGTGGCAGTGGCGCATACGCCTTTAATTCCATCACTTGGGAGGCAGAGGGAAGCGGAATTCTGTTAGTTTGAGACAGAGCCTGGTCTGCAGAACAAGTTCTAGGACAGCCAGGGTCTACAGAGAAATCATGTCTGGAAAAACAAACAATGAAATAATAAAATTAAATTAAATTTAAAACTACGATACAGAGTTAGCACAGGCCTTCAACCCCAGCTTTTGGGAGTAGAGGCAGGAAGATCTCTGTAAATTAGAGGCCAGCTAGGGCTTGTAGCCCTGTCTCAAAAAAATTAGATCCTGTCTTAAAAAAAGGTTTGGAAATTTCTTTGGGTCATATTTTAGTAACTAATCGTAGCGATTTCCTTTAACCTTCCTGTTTGTGTATTTAAGTAATTTTAGATTATATCAATGATTTAATCATCGTCTGATATACATGCTAGAAAACAAGAGGCAATAGTTAAGCCCAGCTCAGCTGATTCTGCATGACCTCAGCGGCTCTGGATGCTCTGGGGAGCCAGTTCTTCACAGGGTCATATCTACTGTGCCCCTTCCCACCTTGCTGCACAACGGGGCTCTTGGCTTACATTCCTCTTGGCTCGCATTTCTTGAGGGTTTATAGATGGAGGCTGCGTGGAAGGTTCTTGAACTCTTGGCAATTCCACGATTTCCTGGCTGTGTTAATGTATACTGAAGCGACTGCCCAGATAGGAATCTTCTGAGGACTGTGAGAATAGCTCACAACAGTCACTCCAGTGCTAATACCATCGCTAACCCAAATGGCATATGCCAAATAAGACACGATCATGTGATACATATACGTATGTATTTATGTATATACATATAGTAATAATAGATGTACATGTATTAGTTTACGTGTGTGATACGCCCTTTAGTGCCTACATTTACACACTAATGGCTTTGAGGGGCCCTCTCTGCTACTTTTGTTGGTATTAATGGCATTTACTATTCACGTGATAGGAAAAAAAGATACAAAGATACAAATAAAGATAGATTAGATTTGAATCAAGTGTCTGAGATGGTCGAGAAAACAAGCAAATGGCAAGATCTGGACAAAAGCTTACAGTTGCCAAGGCATAGAAATAGTTTCATGGAACGCAATAGTAGGAGAAATTCAGTGCTTTTTCCACTGCAGGCAGAAGGGGATCGGATCAGGTTTCGCTAGTCCCTTTTGTGGGCGGTTGCGAGGTCCTCAGGAAAAGGTCCCCAGTTTCCGGTGCTCATTCTTACAGCAATCGAGTGTATGCATATAATTCAGGGCAAATCTGCCCTCTAGTGTTTGGAAGAACATCTGACACTTTAAATGAACCAAATAAAGCAACAGAAGAAAAGCAAAAGAGTTCCCTGGTGGTCTAGTGGTTAGGATTCGGCGCTCTCACCGCCGCGGCCCGGGTTCGATTCCCGGTCAGGGAATCAACGCTTTTTCTTAACAAAATTTCAGGAAATTTTACTGTACGTTGTTTCTTACTGCTTCTTTATTGTCAATAACAAAAGTTCTGTAGTTTTACGAATGTTTTTAATAACTATATTTCAAAACATGCTATGTAGGCCGAGCAGTGGTGGTGCACGCCTTTAATCCCAGCACTTGGGAGGCAGAGGCAGGCGGATATCTGAGTTAGAGGCCAGCCTGGTCTACAGAGTGAGTTCCAGGACATCCAGGGCTATACAGAAAAACTCTGTCTTCAACACCCCCTCCCCAAAAACCCCAAAACAAAGAAAAAATACTATGTCTATTTAGTTATTATTGACAATTAAACAAGTATTGAGGGTCCTTAATGATAAAGTACTTGAAATATATTTGTTTATTCATTTGTTCATCCGTTTCTAAGATTGCATTTTTCAGCCTTTGGTAATAATTGGGATGTGTACACAAGCAGGGATTTTTAGAAAGCTTTTATTTATTCTTGAATGTGTTTGACTGATAAAAGAATAATATCATTTTAGGAAGATTTATGCTTGTGTTTTGAGTCAATTTCTATTTCTTATATATTGAGATCATATTTATTTAAAGTGGGGCTGTTCCTACCTTGTTTTCTTTAATAAATTAAAACAGATCTTTTTGAGAAATGTGAATGATGATGAATTATCTGCTTGGGTTTTCTTATTAGTTTAAATTTATTTGTTTATTTGTTTGTTTGTTTATTTGATAGCATCTTACTAAGTAGCCCTAGGACTCACTATGTAGACCAGGCTGGCCTTAAACTCACAGAGATCTACCTGCTTCTGCCTCCCAAGAGCTGGGATTAAAGAAATGTACCACTATGCCCAGCATTTAGTTTAGAACAGAATATATAGATATATTATGTACTAAGTTTTTTACTTCAGGTTTTTTTCCTAAGAAAATCATACAAATGTGGTAAATTTCTTACATTCAAAATGATAGTCCCTAGTCTACCCATTACACACATTATCCTGCAACTTGTACTTCAGGATTTGAATGGGAGCTTTTAAAATTTGGGGCAAATGAGAGCTTTAGGACTTCTCAGAAAGAAATTATGTGGATAGTAGACACAAAGAGAATACAAATGATCTTATGTTCATCTCTAGTTTTTTAGTCCTAAAACTTTATTCTGTTTCATCCTTTGCTGTTTTATTTTGGGGAATGTCAGGATTTATCTTTTGTTTTTGTTTTTGTTGTTTTTTTTTCCACTTTGTGCTCAAATCCAAACTCTCACAATGGCATAAAAAAAATAATTCAAAATAGACCAAATGACCTGTTTTGCCTTCCCCTTAGCTGTGCGGTGACTGGTGTGAAGGAGGAAAACATTGAGTGCTTGCTGACATAAAGCTCACTGGCATAAGTGCTACTGGGTAGAGAGAAAATGTGCTCTTAATTTTTGTTTTCAGAGAACTTCACTTCACCATGCAATTAAGACAGAAGTGTATTTGTCACCATTCTCATCGCTAACAGAATACTAGGCACCAGGCACTGACTGTGATGCCTTGGGTTCTTCAAAGACCCATGGTCACATGGTAAAGCAAATAAGTGGGCCCCAGCTGAAACTAGAACTCGAACACTGGTTTCCAGTGATCAGAAAGGCTGGTGGTATCTAGATTGCCTGAGGATGTACATTTTATGTAAGGGGGTCCTGCATAGTTATAATTTTAGGGTTCTCCAGAGAGCCAGAATCCCTAGAAGGTGATAGGTAGAAGGTAGATGATAGATAGATAGATAGATAGATAGATAGATAGATAGATAGGTAGATAGGCAGGCAGACAGATAGATGATAGATAATAGATTATATGACAGACAGACAGATGATAGATAATAGATTATAGACAAATAGACAGACAAACTGACAGATACATAGATAGACATATGATAGATAATAGATAGATAGACCCATAGAAGATGATAGACAGAGGGTAGAAAGATAGATAGATAGATAGATAGATAGATAGATAGATAGATAGGTACATAGATAGATACATAGATGATAGACAGACAGATAAGTAATAGATGATAGATAATAGATTATAGATAGACAAGACAGATAAATGGCACTGTGTTAATTAGCTTTCTTATTACTGTAACAAAAATATCCAAGAGAACTTAAATGGGAAATTTTTTTATTTTGGCTCACAAGGCTAGGATGGTATGGTGGAGCAGTAGTCACATCATGGCAACCGGGAAACAGTGAAGTAGCCCTCTAATAACACATCCCCATGTATTGATGTCCCCATGTCATGGTAATTCCATCATTTTAGGAATCCATGAAGGATTATTCCACTGATTAGTTCAGAGCCCCCATGATCAAATCTCTGTTTTTCCAGCGTGGGCATTTCTTACCCCAATTATAATGACAATCTAAATTAATCATCTCAGATAGGTAGCTGGGTAAATAGACACACAGAAGAAAAGAGAGTCACTGTGGGGACTGCCTTTGTGATTATAAAAGCTGAAAAGTACTACGCTGGGACCTTTAGAAGCTGAAGAGCCTGGGACAGCAGTAGCTGAGCTCAGTACAACTCTGAAAGCCTCAAAACCAAGGAGGCTGGTAGTATAATTCTTAGGCCATGGCTAAAGACTCCTGAATCTGATATAAATTTTGAAATCTGAACCCCAGGAGTCTTAATTCTGCTGTTCAGTGGCAGGAAAAGCAGTGTCTCAGCTCCTGGACATACTGAGGCGAGATTGGCTTTTGTTCCGTCCAGGACCTCAGTGATTGGAGGACACCACAGTCTTCCTTAGCCAGCCCATGTACTCAGTAGGCTACCTCTCTTGGAACACCTCCTACTATCCCTCCCGCAAACAGAGCAATAGTGCACTTTATCACTGGCGTTTATTGAATCCTTAATCTCGTGCACTTGATACCTAAAATTAACTATCACAGTGACCATAGCAGGCATCTGCCGTAAAGACAGCTACAGCAGCTAGGCTGTGATGAGGGACACACGCTGGGACTCAGTGCAGGATGAGTTCTGATAGGGACGTGCAGCCAGATTATAGGTGACTTGGTAACCTGCTTAAACATTACAAACGGAATTCAAAAGAACTCAGCATTCAATAGGCCTGGAAGCTACAGGATCTGGAGTGTGGGACAGTCATCACCATCACTGATCTCACGGTGTGTGATCTGTATGATTAGCAAAGTCAAAGGGATCACACAGAAGACGCTGGGATGTAGAAGGACAGCAGGCAGAGATGGTAAGTCCAGCTTCATCTCTCAGAGTCATCACAGCAAACATTGACTGGGATTGTTAAACTGGAATGAGGAGTTCTGTGCTTCCAAGTTTGAGAAGATTTGGAATCTCTGAAAAGGGGAATTTGCAAATAGAGAGAAGACCAAGGAATAAACCCAGGAAATGATAAGAGCAGCATAACTAATAAAGGAAGTAGCAACTGTGATGTTAGAGAGATTAGAAGGCTTAAGAAAGAGCAGTGGGTGCTGGCTCCTTGGTTAAGAACGCAGGTTGCTCCTCCTAGAACCCTGTGATGGCTTACAATCACCTGTATCTCTAATCGTAGGAGATCCAGTATTTTTTTCTGGACTCCAGGAGGGCCCAGCAGACTTGAGGTAATTAGATACACATGCAGACAAAACAGTCACTAATAAAAAATAAAAATAAAGGTTAAATAATTTAAAAACAAATAGAAGTAGGAGGTAGTGGAGGAAGCAGAGTCTCGCCAAGACGCTGAGAGGAAGGTGAAGGTGTGAGAGTCCAGACCAACTCATCTTAGGGAACCTGACCTAAGCTTGAACTTGAGTTAACCAACAAGCCTAGCACTAGTTTCCAATTACTCTCCAACAAGCCTGTGCCTGGTTACTCCCTAACAACCACCAATCAGGAGGAAAGCAGAAGTTAAGTCTATGGTTTGGCTCCCAGCTCCAGCCAATCATATTAAATGGCAACAAATTCCATAATAGCCCCCCCAGTCAGATGTGTGCCAAGCTGGACACCCCTGTGCTTGCTTGCTTGGCTCTATAAATGCTTGCTTTGAAACTGGGCTCGGGGATTCACCCTCCTGGCTTGCTTAGCCAGGGTTGGCAGTGAGCTCGAACTTGAATAAATAAGACTCTATTGTGACTGCATCTTACATTGGAATTGGCTCCTTGGTGGTCGTTTGGGGTTCAAGATCCTGAATGGGCACAACAGGTGATGAAGCAAAGCGTGTAGTGAGATGCTGGCTGCAAGGCTCAGAGCAGACTGTTGGAAGTTGTGTGAGAGGAAACAAGTTTGCCCAGGAGGTAATTGTTATGTGCCTGACTCTAACAGCTAAGGTCTAATATGAGGAAGAAGTAAGAACTTGTCCATCAACTAAATGTAGAGGATGAAAAACTATGGGAAAGCAACAGAGCTTTGAAAATCGTAGAGGAAAATATGCTTGTTGAGATGACCTAACTCTTCAGTGCTTCTATACCCTTCTCTGTACCATAGAAATGCTTATGGTCTCCACAAAGACTTCAGTGTGTACACCAGTCTGTTCATTCATTCATCTATCCATCTACCTATTAGTAAAACAGGGATGCCTTAGCCCATAACAGTCATAGGTGTGGCTCAGGTACATAAAAATAAACAGGACTGTCTCTATTACAGTTGAATGAGAGTTAGAGGAGAAAATGATTAAGGCCAGAGAAGGGAGCCACATTCTGTTCACATTCGGGCCAAGTGTGATGGGCCCAAACTGGGTGGGCCATGATCACCCAAGTGACATTGTCTGCTGCGTAGGTTAACATTTTTGACAGATGATGACACATTCAGAGGTAATTGGAGCTGAGGTGAGACCTAAAGCCTGAAGAGAGAAAATGTTTGCTGAGAAATAAAATGCAGCCAGAAGAGCCGGGCTTGCAGGCTTGGCTTCAGCTG
>JADRCD010197037.1:0-12604 GCA_019843815.1 Montemys delectorum | reverse complement strand
GGGAGGGGAGGGGAGGGGAGGGGAGAGTTGACTAAGGAGGCAAGCAGATGTGTTGTAGTTTAAGTGTGTCCTGAGAAGTTTGTATGTTGGAAACAATCCCCAGGGCAACGCCAGTGAGCTGTGAAACTCCTGAAGTGATTGAGTCACAGTGCTCTGCTCTCATGAGCAGACCCAGGAATGCCCTCGTTATAACAGGACTGGCTTCCTTACAAACAACAAGATGGGCCCCCCTCTTCTCTCTCCTTCCACCAAAAAGCTCTGTCTCTTTCTCATGCCTTCTGCCATGTCCGAATGCCCTTACCATCCTGGAATCCTCACCCTTCAGAATGTAAAGACATCACTTCGTACTCATCAGCTATTACTCGGTCTGAGCTGCTGTGCTGACTCACGCCTGTAATCTCACCTTTCGAAGCGCTGAGATGTGATAATCGACATGTTTCAGGATAGCCTGGACTACGCAGTAAGTTCAGACAAACCTGGGCTACAGAGTGAGGCCTTTCTCAGAGAACAAAATGACAATGATAACAACCACAAAAAAGTTCCACAGGATTCATTCATTTATTTAACACATATGCATGTAAATAGGTGGGGGGGAGGGAGGACACACAAGCCATCGAGTATATCCCGTGTCAAAGAGCAATCTGAAGAAGTTGCTTCTCTCCTTTCAACACGGGGTCCTTGGCAACAAGTCCCTTTAACTCCTGAGTCATCATCTGGCTGCCCAGGGCCACTAAATTTGGAAAATGAAAGAAGCCAGTAGCAAAAGGCCACCTATTATAATTATTTTATTTTATTTACACAAAGTGTCTTCATAGCCAAAGACTGCCTTTAATTTCTTTTTTTTTTCTTTCTTTTTTTTTGTTTTTTTTGTTTTTTTTTTTTTTCAAGACAGGGTTTCTCTGTGTAGCCCTGGCTGTCCTGGAACTCACTCTGTAGACCAGGCTGGCCTCGAACTCAGAAATCCTCCTGCCTCTGCCTCCCAAGTGCTGGGATTAAAGGGATGCACCACCACTGCCCGGCGCAGGTGGATTTCTCAGTTTGAGGCCAGCTTGGTCTACAGAGTGAGTTCCAGGACAGCCAGGGCTACACAGAGAAACCCTGTCTCGAAAAACCGAAAGAAGGAAAGAAAGAGAGAGAGAAAGAACGAAAGTGGAAGAAAGACCGGGTCTTTCACTCAGTTGGTAGAGTACTTGCCTAATATGCACACACACACACACACACACACACACACACACACACACACAGGTCTAGTTTGATCCCAGCATTCTATAAACTGGTTGTGGTAATACACCAATACCCAGGAGGTAGAGACAGGAAGATCCGAGGTTCAGAGTCATCCTCTACTACATAGCCAGTTAAAGGCTAGAAACTAGGCTCAAGATGGCCTCAAATGTAAGATTTTTTGTTTTTGTTTTTTGAGACAAGGTTTCTCTGTGTAGCCCTGGCTATCCT
This sequence comes from Montemys delectorum, assembly GCA_019843815.1. Classification (NCBI taxonomy): domain Eukaryota; kingdom Metazoa; phylum Chordata; class Mammalia; order Rodentia; family Muridae; genus Montemys; species Montemys delectorum. Next base: position 11,152 of record JADRCD010197037.1, on the reverse strand, counting down.
GGAACTCACTCTGTAGACCAAGCTGGCCTCGAACTGAGAGATCCACTTGCCTCTGCCTCCCAAGTGCTGTGATTAAAGGCATGCACCACCACTGCCCGGCCCCCTACACTTTTTAAATCACACTGTAAAGATCTTCAGTGTGTGTATATTTGAGGCAAGGGGTAGTGTGTGATGTAAGAGTGTGTAGGCCAGAGCTCCTTTATCACTTTATGTCTTTGAGACAAAGTAGCCCAGGCTGGCCTTGGACTCAATATGTAGAACTCACACAGATCTATCTGCCTGTCTCTGCTTCCTGAATTCTAGGATTATAAGTATGTTTCATTGTATCTAGCTCAAGGACACTTTTTATTTTTTTGCTTGTTTGTTTGTGGTGAGGCAGGGATTTTTAGTATAGCCTGGTTGTCCTGGAACTTGCTCTAGAGATGAGGCTAGCCTTGAACTCAGAGATTCCATGGCCTGGCTAACTCAAGGACTCTGCCACTGACTCCATTATATCTACATCTCCAGTCTATTCACCTTTTCTATTTTCTTTCTCTCTCTCTTTCTTTCTTTTTCTTTTTTTCTTTTTGGAAATAAAGAGTCCTCCATAGCTTAGGTGGGCTGGGTAATACTGATCCTCTTGCCTCTACTTCTCAAATGCTAGAATATATGCCACCACAACCAAGTCATTTTGTTTTCTTTTTTTTTATTTCTTTTCTAGAGATTGCCTCATTCAATAGCCCAGGCTAGCTTGAAACTCACTATGTAGCCCAGGCTGGCCCTGAGCTCTCAGCAATCCTGCTTTAGCCAGCCCCAGTATTATAACCAATAGAATTACATGCAAGTACCACCAAGCTGGACCTCTATCTATCTGTCTGTCTGTCTGTCTATCTATCTGTCTATCTATCTATCTATCTATCTATCTATCTATCTATCTATCTATCTGTCTATCTGCCTATCTGTCTGTCTATCTATCGATCTATCTATCTATCTATCTAACTGTCTATGAGTGAGTCTGTCTCATGTAGTCCAGGCTGGCCTAGAACTCACTATGCAGCTAAGGATGACCTTTAAACTTGTGATTTTCCTTCCTCCCTTTCTTTAGTGCGGGGGTTCCAAGCACATGACACCATTCCCACCTTTATGCTGCGGTAAAGGGTCACACCTAGGCCTCATGCCTGCTAGGTAAGCACTCTACCAACTAAGATACACACAGCCTCTTTTTATCCTTGTTTTTTTTTTAAGATTTATTTATTTATTTTATGCATATGAGTATACACTGTAGCTGTACAGATAGTTATGAGCCTTCATCTGATTGTTGGGAATTGACTTTTAGGACCTCTGCTTGCTCTGGTCAACCTGGCTCACTCCGGTAGACCCTGCTCGCTCAGTTCCTACTCGATCTGTCCCAAAGATAGATTTACTTATTTATTTATTTTGGTTTTTCAAGACAGGGTTTCTCTGTGTAGCCCTGGCTGTCCTGGAACTCACTCTGTAGACCAGGCTGGCCTCGAACTCAGAAATCCACTTGTCTCTGCCTCCCAAGTACTAGGATTAAAGGCGTGCACCACCACTGTCCGGCTCATTTTAGTTTTTTTTTAAAGATGAGTTGACTTTGAGCCCAGACTGACTTGAAACTCACTATGTAGACCAGGTTGGCCTTGAAGTTGCAGCAATCCTCCTGCCCTCAGCATTCCGAGAGCTGAGACAGACATGGGTCACCATGCTTACTGTTTCTCCGGCAGATGCAAATAGAAATATTCACTCCCCTTTAGATTCAATCTGTGATGGTTTGTATGTGATGGGCTTGGCCCAGGGAGTAGCACTATCACAGGGTGTGGCCCTGTTGGAGTGAATGTGTCACTGTGGTCTTTAAGACCCTCATCCTAGCTGCCTGGAAGCCAGTATTCTGTTAGCAGCCTTCAGATGAAGATGTAGAACTCTCAGCTCCTTCCGTACCATACCTGCCTGGATACTACCATGCTTCCTGCCTTTAAAATGGACTGAACCTCTGAACCTGTCCGCTAGCCTCAATTAAATGTTGCCCATATAAGAGTTGTCTTGGTCGCAGTGTCTATTCACAGCAGTAAAACCCTAACTAAGACACAATTTAAACTTGCCTTTCGTTTCTCTTGCTTTCCTACTACGTGTTTCTTACATGTCTCAACATACTGTGCACAATTCTCATTGATTCAGCCTGCTGAACAGGCCCTTTTTTATACCAATCTCTGAGTGTTCTAGTCAGCTAGGGCAGACCTCATTGTACATTCATATCTGGAGATAAGGAGGTAGGGTCAGGCCTTCCAGAACTAGGGTTAGATAAGTGCATCTCCATACGAAGTAGCCCCAAGCTGTTTCCAGAAGATGAGGAAGAGACTGGTTAGGCAAATACATTCCAGGCTATCTGAGATGTGGCTGACTCAGCCTGTCTCCACCGTGAGAGCTGCTCCTAGATTGCTATCTATTCTGCTCAGGATTTGCCTACACCCTTGTCACTTGTTAAATAATGTTTTTTTCCATGCCTGCTTGAGTCCCTCTCAGCTCAAGAGTACTTTGAGCCCATTCACTTCTACCAAACAAATAGTTTGGGCCCAATTTATCAACTTTTCCAGATAACTGTCTCTATAGCTACATACACATCTTGTGGCCTAGCCCAGTGGTTCTACCTCTCAGGATCTCTGCCTGTAAATGCAAAGTCTACTCATTCATCTTCCAAGACCAGTTCACCCACATTTTCCCCCTTGAAGACCTTGTAACTGCCCCTCACTTACAACTAACCTCAGATTGCCTTACCAGCCTAAAGTCTCTGTCACTGCCTCTCATTTGTTAGATGGATTAGATTTTTACTGTCTTTTTCTCCTCTGTGAGATTCTGATGCTTTTGAAGGCAAGCACTATACTTTATTTATTCTTCCATCTCCATAAAAGTCTATCACAATGATCCTGGGTTATTTAATTAGTCGCATGATACTGGAGAAAAACATTCATATCTCTGAAGTTTGACTTGTGTGAATGTGTGTCTCTCTCTGTGTGTGTGTGTGTGTGTGTGTGTGTGTGTGTGTGTGTGTGTGTATGTGTCTTAGTTAGGGTTTTACTGCTGTGAACAGACACCATGACCAAAGCAAATCTTATAGACAACAGCATTTAATTGGGGGTGGCTTTCAGGTTCAGAGGTTCAGTCCTTTATAAAGGCAGGAAGCATGATAGCATGCAGGCAGGCATGGCGCTGGAAGAGCTAAGTGGTCTACATCTTGTTCTGAAGGTAAACAGGAGAAGATTGGCAGTTAGGAGGAGGGTCTCAAAGCCTACCACCACAGTAACACACTTCCTCCAACAAGGCCACATCTACTGCAACAAGGCCATAGCTCCTAATAGTGCCATTCACTTCCCTCAGCCAAGCATTCAAACCACCACAGTCTGTATTGGGAATTTAATTTGATGCAGACTCCCCTGTGTGCTGTGGTCTCTATCCAAATACTCTGTCACTGAGCTATATTTCATCGTTTATTTTTTGTATTTATTTTTTTATCTTATTTATTTATTTATTTATTTATGGTTTTTCAAGACAGGGTTTCTCTGTGTAGCCCTGGCTGTCCTGGAACTCACTCTGTAGACCAGGCTGGCCTCGAACTCAGACATCTGCCTGCCTCTGCCTCCCAAGTGCTGGGATTAAAGGCGTGTGCCACCACCTCCTGGCCCAGTTTATTTTTTTATGAAATAGGATTAATGATATCTCTGTCCCCATTTGTTTTTTGGTGTGTATGTATGTGTATGTGTGTGTGTGTCTCAAGTGTGCAGACTATGATATATAAATAATTTAGATTTATTTATATTTTGATAGAACATCTCACTATATATATAGCTCTGCTTGGCCTGGAACTCACTATGCAGACCATCATGCTGGCCTCAAACTCACAGAGATCCTCCTGACTCTTTCTTCCAAGTAGTGGGATTAATGACAAGGTGCCATCATGCCTGACCTAAATTTTAGGCATGTATATACCAGGTGTGCCTTGCATTGGACAAACGCTCGTGTTGACAAGGCTGGAGTTCAAATGTTCTCTAGGTAAAGATTAGTGCGGGTAAGGACTGTTCCAAACGTCATTTTCCTCATTCTCCGTAGGAAACAGTTCCTGGCACACAGCAGGGGAAGCAGTGAGTGTTGCTAAATGCTTTTCTCAGTAGAGTTGAATCCGTTTCCGATTTGGCTGCCCTTTGCCCTGGATTGCTTAGGCCCTCTCCAGCTCATCCAGGAGGCTTCCTCAGACACATGCCACACAAAACTCTCTTGGAGGGTCTCACTTAACTTCTTTCTTCTGAGCATTTCTCTGAAGTGGGGGTTGGAGGTGGAGGGTGGGTTAAGGAGGCTGGAAGTCCTGGATCTGACACTCACTGCCCAGAGGTTTTTGTGCTGACCCAGACAACAGCAGGAACTCTTGCCAAGAGAGCTGCTGCTGCCCAGTGGGGAAAGCATTAGCTTACCCTTCCCTCCCCCACGGTCCCGGGAGTCCAAAGTCCAAGGCTGCACTTCTGTTCTGAACACACTCCTCACTCTTTGCTTCCCAAGGCTTTTTTGGTGCTAAAACCACTTTGGTGTGAACCTCTTCACCCCATCACGCTGTCTGCAAGATGCCTGCGGAACGAGCCACAGAGGTGTGGACTCACTGAATCCTTCCATGTTCCTGCTCCTCTAGACACAGTTTCCTCTAAAAGGGAGCTGGGAAGATGGCCCAGAGATAAATCACTAGCACCCATGTTAAAGCCTATATAATCCTGTCCCTAAGAGAACAAGTCAGGAGATTCCTGGGGACTCCCTTGCCTCCTGGCCTGGCTTAATTTGAGCCCTAAATTCAGTGAGAGACCATGTCCCCCCAAAATATGATGGGGCCTGGCAAGATGGTTTATAGGTCAAGAGCAATTACCACTCTTCCAGAGGATCTGAGTTCAATTCCCAACACCCATGATGCAGGAAAAGGGGGTTCTCCAACACCTGTAACTTCAGTTCCAGGAGATTCAATGCCTCTTCTGAGGGTACCCACACTCATGTGCACACACACACACACACACTCACATGAATACATATATACATGTATGCACCATACACATGCACTAAAATACAGTATTTGCTTTGCTTTCTTGTTACCAAGTGCTTGAGACTTCCCAGGTATTGTACTGAAAACATTGTGTGTTAGCATTTCTTCATTCAGAATTTTTCAGCCTTGGGACCACTTACTTCTTGGGTTGAATAATAGTTTGTAATGGGGTCCGTCCTGTGTGATGTAGCATGCTTAGCAGCATCCCTGGTTTTAAAACAATGAAAGTCAGGAGTGGTGGCATAGGCCTTTAATCCCAGCACTTGGGTGACAGAGGCAGGTAGATTTCTGAGTTCGAGGCCAGCCTGGTCTACAGAGTGAGTTCCAGGACAGCCAGGGCTACACAGAGAAACCCTGTCTCGGAAAAAAAAAAAAAAAAAAAAGTGGAAAAAGAAAAAGAAAGTCAGGAGGACTGCCAGCTGGGACAAACAGGGTCTCTAGACCTTGTCAAATGTTCTGACAGGTAAATTATCCGTAAATGAGAGTGACTGGATTTTTTTCTTCATTTATAAATTTTTTATTATCAGTGTGTCTGCAATTGTGTGTGAAAGAGAGAAAGAGAGAATGTGGGCATACCAGAACACACGCGTAGCAATGAGACGCCAATCAGGAGGAAGCAGTTCTCACCGTTCACCTTGTGGGTACTGAGCATCCGTCTCAGGTTGGCAGGCTTGGTGGCAAGTGCCCTTTCATGCTGAATTACCTCGTTGGACCTAATAACACCTTTATAAATAGATAGATAGAGACAGATAGGTAGATAGAGAGATAGATAGATAAAGACAGGCAGGCAGGCAGACAGACAGACAGACAGACAGACAGACAGACAGACAGAGACACTATAGCCCTTGCTGTCTTGAAATTTTCTATGTAGACCATGCTGGCCTCATATTCACAGAGATACCCCCTGGCTCTGCAATCCACACGCTAAGATTAAAGGCGTGCGCCACCACAGCTGTCACAACTTTTTGATGTTGATGATCATATTACCATTTCACAGATGAAAAAAATTAAACAAGTTATTAATGGTCATCTGAGCACTTGGTTCTGTTTGTTTATCCTCTGCCCTATTCCAGATGGGCTCGCACTCAGATTGAGGCTCCTCTGTCTGGTTCCAAAGTCCAGGCTCCTTCCCCACCACTAGACTGAGCTTGATTGAGATCTGGCCACAGAACAAACAGCCAGCCCAAGGCCACTGTCTCACTGTCTCAGACCCTGTGATTTTTTTTAAAAAGCTTTTTAAAGATTACATTTTATTTATTCCTTTTGTGTATATGTGTGCATGACATTGTGTGCGTGCATGCGTGTGCGTGTGCGTGTGCGTGTGTGTGTGTGTGTGTGTGTGTGTGTGTGTGTGTAAAAGAGGACAGCCTCTACCATGTGGGTCCCAGGGACTTGATTTAGTTTTTCAAGTTTGTCAACAAGGGCCTTTACTCAGTGAGCCATCTCGCAAGCCTGAGACTTGGATTTGTTGACTGCTGAGGCCCAGCACTAGACCAGACATGCTGTTAAAACACCCATGTATTCCACATCCATTCGCTCAGTTCCTGCTAGAAGAATAAAACAGGCAAAAATCCCTGCCTCCCTAGGGGTTTTTAGTAAACAGGAAAATGGGATAGGCACACAAATAAAGTTAGATTAAAAAAATAAAATAGATCCTTTCTGGTTCATAAAGCATGATTGGGTGTTCACGCTATTGTGTGATATGTGCCACCCACTAAACCTTGTTACAACATGGGCACATTGCTCATTTGACGAACTTAAAAAAAATAAATAAATAAAATAAAGGCTTGGAAATGAAAGGATTTTTACAAGGATTGAATGTATTCTAGGAAGGGATGGGAACCAGAGAAAATCTTTTTTGTTGTTGTTTTTTGAGACAGGGTTTCGTGTTGCATAGGCTAGTCTCAAACTCAGAAGGCAAGGATAGTCTCTAACTCCTGAACCTGTTTGTGTATGCCAAATGCTGGGATTACCAACATTCATCCTCTTTCCCAGTTTATGTGAGGATCAACCCAGGGCTTTGTGCATAAATGCTAGGCAACTACTCCACCAATTAAGCTAATATCCAGCCTGAGGTTTCTTCATGTTAATCAATCAACCAATTAATTAATTAATTGCATGGTCTTGAACTCACCCTATGCATCAGGTTCACCCCTAACTGTATGATCTTCTGCCACTGGCTCCCGAATGCTGGGATACAGGGCAGACACCCCCAAAGTCTGACTTGGATTTTGTTTTGCTGTTATTGTCTTGAAATAGGGTCTCTTGTAGTCTTGTAGTCCTCATCCTCCCATCTCTGCCTCCGAGTGCTGGAATGAGAAGCTAGTTTTACCATGTCTAATTCTTTTTTTTTTTTTTTGTAAGATTTATTTATTGTATGTACATGAGTACACTGTAGCTGTCTTCAGACACCAGAAGAGGGCATCAGATCTGTTACAGATGGTTGTGAGCCACCATGTGGTTGCTGGGAATTGAACTCAGGACCTCTGGAAGAGCAGTCGGTGCTCTTAACCGCTGAGCCATCTCTCTAGCCCCACCATGTCTAATTCTATGTATGCTTTTCTTTGAGTTGGGGTCTATTTCTGTACTCTAAGCTGTCAATCATCCTGAATCAGCCACCCAAATGTTGGAATTGTGGGCCTGGGCTACTAGACTCCAGTAGACAGAAAACCTTTTTTAGATGAGAGGTTTTTTGTTTTGGTTTGGCTTCATTTTTTTTTTTTTTTTTTTTTGAGACAGGGTTTCTCTGTGTAGCCCTGGCTGTCCTGGAACTCACCATGTAGTAGACTAGGCTGGCCTCGAACTCACCAAGACCCAGCTGCTTCTGCTTTCCGAGTGCTGGGATTAAAAGCCTGTGCCACCACCGCCTTGAAGACAAGAGGCTTTTAAACTGTGGCTCATTAAACCATCTATATAATGAAACAAATAAAACCGGTAGTGGTGACTCCCACCTGTAATTCCAGACTTTGCAAGGCTGAGACAAGAGGATCATAAGTTCCAGGCCAGCCTCAGCTCCATAGTAAGATTCTACATAAATTACATCAATAAAGAACTGGTCATAGGGCCTGGCAGTGGTGGCACACGCCTTTAATCCCAGCACTTGGGAGGCAGAGGCAGGCGGATTTCTGAGTTCGAGGCCAGCCTGGTCTAGAGAGTGAGTTCCAGGACAGCCAGGGCTACACAGAGAAACCCTGTCTCGAAACCCCCCCCCCAAAAAAAAAAAGAACTGGTCATAACAGGCTCCATATAGAAACTATGTGAAGCAGCCCTTGCCTCTGAAGTAGAGTGCTCTGAACTCCAAGACTTTCCAATCCATTCCCTCTTCTAATAAATATCTACTTCAATAAACTACAACACCCCCCCCCCAGACTTCCCAACACTCCAAGGGAAAAAGGCAAAAAACTTTTTTTTTTTTTTAGGCCCTAGTTCATGCCAGCCAAGGCACACTGCCCCTAAGCTATACTCCTAGGCCAAAGTCCAAAATCCTAAGAGACTTGCCCAGGCCTTTTCCCAGCCTTGCCTTTCCTCTTTTGCCCCTTTCCTGTCCTTTCAAAGCTGGCTTTCTTTTCTGGATCTCTTAGGCTGGTGGTAGTCACATACCTTTAGTCCCAACACTTGGGAAGCAGAGACAGGCAGGTCTCATGAGACACTGACTCAAAAAACACAAAAAGCTTCTCTATGGCGGCCCCCCTGCCCACTCTTTTTTCCCCTCCCACCCTAAGGCCACCCTTATCTTATGAGTCCAGGATAGGCTATGCTTACTTAAAACTCCTTGGACTTCTGATTTTTCCCAGGACTCATCATGAATACTTATATGAGATTCATTTTCCTCTTATGGACTTCATGGCCCCCTGTGGAGAATGCGGTGTTTGCCCCACCCGTGGCTGTTCTAAGAACATCTGGCTGTCGGGCCATCAGTAAGCACCCATGCAGGCATAAACAAAGAAAAAGTGTTGTTGATGTTGTTTTTATTTTAATTTTAATTTTAATTTTAATTTTTGGTTTTTCGTGACAGGGCTTCTCTGTATAGCCCTGGCTGTCCTGGAGCTCACTTTGTAGACCAGGCTGGCCTCGAACTCAGAAATCTGCCTGCCTCTGCCTCCCAAGTGCTGGGGATTAAAGGCGTGCGCCACCACCGCCCGGCTTATTTTACTTTTTTAAATATTTATTTTATTTATGGTTGTACAGACGGCTGGCTGTGAGCTATTATGTGTGTGGCTGCTGGGAATTGAACTCAGGACCCCTGCTGGCCCCACTCGCTCTGACTCAGCTCCCTCCGGGCCGCTCACCAGAAGAGGGCGTCAGATTTTATTACAGGTGGTTGTGAGCCACCATGTGGTTGCTGGGATCTGAACTCAGGACCTTGCGAAGAGCAGTCAGTGCTCTTATCCGCTCAGCCATCTCTCCAGCCCTGTTTTTATTTTTTAAAGACAAGGTCTCATGGATTTGAGGCTATCCTTGATTCTTTTTCTCTTTTTCTCTTTTCTTTTTTTTTTTCAAGATTTATTTTATTTTATGTATATGAGTACACACTGTAGCTGTACAGATGTTGTGAGCCTTCATGTAGTTGTTGGGAATTGAATTTAGGACCTCTGCTGGCTTTGTCCCTGCTTGTTCCAGCCCAAAGATTATTTATTTATTATTATAAATAAGTACACTGTAGCTGTCTTCAGACACGCCAGAAGAGAGCGTCAGATTGTGAGCCACCACGTGGTTGCTGGGATTTGAACTCAGGACCTGCGGAAGTACTCTTAACCGCTGAGCCATCTCTCTAGCCTGACTTTGAATTTCTAATCATCCTGCTTCCGCCTGACCTGTTTCAGGCAGTGCTGGGCCTAGAACCCAGAATTCCTTGTATGGTTAGAAAGCACTGTACCAAGTGAGCTACACCCCCAGTTTCCCCTATTTTTTGACAGGGAGGGGAGAGGTTGGCCGGAGTAGCCCAGGGCAGACTCAAACCCATGATCTGTCAACGCTCCTAAGTGCTAATATGTTTGTGCCACCAAGCCCACCAAAATGAACTTTGTTGACAGATGAGTTTTGACTCAAGCAACAGGAACAGATGATTTGGACTTAGGAGGGAAAGAACTTCTGCTGCTAAGACCAATAAGACATGTTTTGTTTTTGTTTTTGTTTTTGTTTTTCTTTTCAGGATCAGAGGCAGACTTAAGAGAAGCTAGAACTCTCTGGCATTGTATATTAGCTTTTCTCCAGAGGGAGGAAGTGGCTTACTGGAGGTCTCTAGCCATGGGAACAGAAACCTAATCTGGCTAACACACCTTCTGCCACGAACCTCAAGATGAGAAACATTAAGGCAGGGAGATTGTAATCCTAATACTTGGGAGGTAGAGGCAAGAGGATCAGAAGTTCAAGGCCAGCCTCAGCTACACAGTAAATTTAAGACCAGCATGGGCTACATGAAACCCTGATTTGGGAAAAAAGAAAGGGAGAGGGGGACATCAGGAGAACTGGCAAAATGGCTCTGAAGGTAAAGGGACTTGCTGATAAGCCTGAGGACTTGGGAGTCCTTCTGGGGTTCCACATGGTAGAAGGAGAGAAAGAACTCCCTCAAGTTATCCTCCAACCTCATGCTGTGTATGTGATTGAGCATGTAAAGCTTTAAAACAGAAACAGATTTTACTTTGTTTCTTTTCTTTTCTTTTTTTTTTTTTAATTTATTATATGTGAGTACACTGTAGCTGTCTTCAGACACCCCAGAAGAGGGCATCAGATCTCATTCCAGATGGTTGTGAGCCACCATATGGTTGCTGGGATTTGAACTCAGGACCTCTAGAAGAGCAGTCAGTGCTCTTAACTGCTGAGCCATCTCTCCAGCCCGTTTCTTTTTTTTTTTAGTGTCTGAAAGTGTGTGCATTTGTGTACCATGAGCATGCCTGGTACCCAAGGAGGCCAGAAGAAGTCACCTGGACCTGGAGTTACAGACAGTTGTGAGCCTTCAGTTGGGTGCTGGGAACAAATCGGAGTCCTTACAAGAATAGCAAGTTCTCTTTTCCACTGAGCCTTTCCTCCAGCCCCTGAAAACAATTTTGTTTTGTTTTTGTTTTGCTTTGTTTTTTTTTT
>JADRCD010197035.1:28958-68110 GCA_019843815.1 Montemys delectorum | reverse complement strand
CCCCCCCCCCCAAACCTAGATCATGACCGGTCAGGGGTCTCCTAGCTTATAGTTAACTGATATCTTACCAGGTAGCCCAAAACCCTCAAGGGACAAACACATTGAAGACTACCTGGCTCTGTATCCAGGCTGGAGCATCCCTGTCAACAATCACTGACACTAGGTGGCAGCACTGAGCCAGGCACAGCTAGCTCCCAGGGCTCCTCTGTCTAGTCAGTTGAGCTCTACAAGGGGCCCCTTATACCCCTTACAGGTACATTAATGGGGGAGCTTCAGGACTCCCTTCAGAAACAAGGACCTGCCATCCTCTCACGTGCATCCTGCCTCCGCTCCCTGGTCATCAGATCTCCTGGAGCTGGAGTTACAGGTGTTTGGGAGTCTGGTGCTCTGATTAAGTAGCACTCTCAGCTGCTGAGCCATCTCTCCAGCCCCCATTGACTAGCTAGCACCTACAGAGGTTGGGGGGTAACAGGTGGTCCTTAAGAGTGTCAGGATGTGTGCAAACGGTGGATCAAGATGACAGTGTAAGCCTCACTCCCCTTTCTGTGCCATCCAGTGAGTCTGGCCATAGTGCTCTCCTGTGAGCGCCATGAGAGCACCTGCTGAGCACACATCTGGAGGCAGCCAGTACTTGGTAGGTACCTGGCTTCCAAGAAACCAACTATTCCTACAACATGCTTTCAAATGGTCTATAAGAAACATCCCTTGGTTTACAGTGTCTAAACAATATTGCATAAGATACGGTTCTTGGGCTGGACAGAAGGCTCAGCCGGTAAGAGCAATGGCTGCTCTTCCAGAGGACCCAGATTCGGTTCCCAGCAACCACACAGCAGCTCACAAATGCCTCCAATTCTGGGGATCCACTTCTGGATCCCATGGGCACCAGGCACGAACATGGTGCGCACACACACACACACACACACACACACAGAAGCATTCTCCTCAGGTTGAGAGCTTTTGAACAGTAGGACCTGGGTCTGCTTAGTGAATTTCAAAATCACTGCAGGCCACATTCCCTGCACTAACAGGACGGATGGCTCCAGGGTTTGGGGAGTACTGCAGACAGCATCTAGACACCGCCGCTAGCTCTCTGTGGTGGTGGACAAGTTATTAACTAGTTTTCTTTTCCGGGGTGTGGAATGAGTATGCGGCAGCCATCTTAAAAAGGCTCCAGGATGCTTAGCATTGCTCCTTGCAGAAAAATCTGACTGTATTTTGCTGAACTCCTCTTACTCACAAAACAACAGGTCCAGCCTAAGCCACCCACCTCTGCATCCCTTCCCACGCATCCCTCTATGATGGGCCGCTTCTTAAACTCTGGATTAAGGTTCCACAGCAGGCAGCTCCACCCCCTTTTACTAGCATCTCTGAGCCTTGTTTCCTACAGATGCGTTCAACTTCCACCTGTGAAAGGGGTCTGGGATTATCAACTCCACTGGGATGATGAGACCATTAAAGGAGATGATTCAGGCAGAGGACTCAGCACTGCTGGGCCCCCAAACAAATCAGAAACTACAACTTTTAAGAAAAAGGCATTTTGAGACTCCATACTCAAGATCATTACCGCCTCGACCATTAGAGGGCGCTCCAGTGGCGCCGACAGGCTGTCAACACAGCCCACCAGTCTTCCAGCTGCTCCGCCTACCCCTCCCCACCCTCAAGCATCAGGGCTAAGGTTGTGGTGTTAATCCCCCGAAGATGCACCGTGGTTAGGGGCGGGGAGTAGGGGTACCCGACTATAGGATTCCGGAAGCCAACGTTTTTTCCACATATGCATTTGGTCCAAGGCTAACTCTTTACACCCAGTCCTTTGGCTGGGAGAGGGGGCCAAAATAGCAGGACTGGTCCACCCTTCCCCCACTGAGCTTGGAGCTCTTTGGACAAACTGGAGAGTAAGAGGTTCTGTATCTTGCAGTCTTTTCTCCAAGGAGCCCTTCCTGTGATTCTGGTGCCAAATTTGGTGAGGAGACCCGGGGCATCGTTAGTTCTTTAGGGAAACTATGGAGGAGGCCACCAGCAGCCTAGCATTAAGTGGACAACGCGGATCACCTTGCTTTCCTCTTCCCAGGCTGTTCTTCCTCATCAAAAAAACCAAAACAACAACAAAAAAAACCACCCCTCTAACTCTCCAAGATGGCTTCCCATAAAGTTCTTCGCTCTCTTGCCAAACAGGCTACATTCACCATGCCCCACCCCATCTTCACTGGAACCTCCAGAAATATCAGGATTGGGGATGGACAGGCTCAGGACCCGAAAGCTGGTAGTCCAGTGTGGATGATCAAACTCAGGTTGAAGTAATTTAAGGTCAAATTCAATTTGGGCCTCACGTGCTATGGGAGAAGGCACAGAATATATCCCCAAGAGAGGTGGGCAGCTGCAGGGCACGGGTGGCCGGTGTTTTGCCAGGAGGTAAGCCTATACTCAAACAGCTCCAAGACTCTAAATCACAAAACAGGCCAGTGTGTTCCAGGCTGGAGGAGATGGTCTCACTAGCAAAAAGAGCCTCCCGCTTCCCGGCCCCCTCCTCTCCTGAGTGAGTATGCCTCACCTGCTTCACTCACCCGCTTCCTGGAGCACAGTCGATCCCCCACCCCCAGTCCCTGGTTTTATCCCGATTACCCCACTCCCAGGCCCCTCTGGCTAGGCTGGCTGCGGCCTGCTGCCAGGGACTTGTCAGGGACTCACAACCACCCCCTGCCCAGCTGGGGCCCCTCTGGAAAAGCCTGCCCGCCTAAGCAGCGGCGGATCTGTCCCTCCCTTGCAGGCCCTGAGCTTCGCCCTGACTGGGGGGCCCGAGCGGGGGCTTGCTGGGGCTGGGCCAGATTACCTTTAGGAGGAAAGTTTTGGGTTTCGGTCCCCTCTTCTTGGGCCCATACAGCTCACGTTCCCTTTCCCTATAGTCAAGAAACGCCAAAGATGAAAAAGAGTCCCTTCCTGGGCCCCACTCCCCGACCCAGCCCGCCTTTCCCGCTCCCCTGCGCGGCGCCCCACCGCGCCTGCCAGCTTCTCCAACTCACTTCTGCTCGAAGGCTGCGATGAGCCTCGAATCCAGAATGTTCTCTTCTGGCTCCCAAGTGCTGTACCTGCCGAGTCACGCGTACAGAAAAGCAAAAATGAAAACCCAAGGGGCAGGGACACACCGCGAGGGCTCAAGCGCGCACCCCCTATCCGAGGCCCAGGTGTCTTCTTGCCGCCTCCCTGCTCCCCATGCCACCGACCCCACGACACTCACTTGATCGCCCACCCTTTCCATTTCACCAGGTACTCGATGCGTCCCTGAAAAACAGAAAGGAAAAAAATAAGGGGGTGGGGGTGGGGAGGATGCAGGGACGCGAGGAGGAGGCGGCGGCGCGGGGGTGGCTGAGGGAACCCGGCTAGCGGGACCGCTGCGCCCCGAGGGCCCGCGGGCTCCGACAGACCGCGGAGAACACAGGACGGTCCAGGCCAAGGGCTCACCTTGCGGATCCGACGTTTGATGATGGATTCGGCCGCGAAGACCCGCTCGCCTACTGCAGACAGCTCCATCTTGCTCAGCGGCACCCACAGCCCATAATAGTCCCTGCTCCCGCGGCCGGTGCTGCACCGCTCGCGCACGCGCCCCAGCGCTCAGGCCCCCGGCGGGCGGGCGCTCGGCGGGGCGCGCGCGCTCGCGTTCCAGCTGCGGGCCGTCACGTGATGCCCCGGGCCCGAGCGCCGTTGCCAGGACCTCCCCCTCCCCCGGGGCGGTTGCTAGGGAAAATGAGCGCTCGCGGGGCGGGGGCGCGCCAAGGCTCTTAAAGGGGCCTGTGCTCTCCTCCGCAGTCCTGGCGGGAGACCGATGGATGGTTGGCTGGTGCCAAGCCGAGTGAGGTGCAGTCCAATCTTACATTGTCCCCCTTCATTCTGCAGGCCGGGGATCCCTGCCACCTCCTACCCTCCTTGTTACTCCTCATCCCAGAATTGCTAGGCCCTCGACAGAGCGATGCGATAAGCCCGGGAGTCTCCAGGCGCCGTGCATCCTCCTGCAGACGTTTGCAAACAGTTAAATATGATACAGCAGAAATGCATTCACTGCAGCTTTGCCAGGCCTTGTGGGGATTTCTTTAACACATCACCCCATCCATTATTTATGTATTCGTGGGAGTGTGGTTTTGTAACCGGTTCAGATAAGTTAAAACAAAAAACACCATTGCTGGAAAGGGGGGTGAAGGCAGAGGTGACCCAGGTCTGCGACCACGTTCTCAACATCTGCAAGCAGACCTTGGCAAGTGTGTTTATAAAGCAAAGAGAGAGAGGTCTCGAAAGAGGACGACGGCAGGGCATCCCAGATTGAGTCCAAAGCAGTCTTTCTTTGGGTCACTCAGCAGAACCTGCCCTCATGGTCAAATCTGTTTTTGGATTTTCAGGCCACAGGCTGAAGCACAATTCTACAACCCACAGCTGCAGGGATGACTCCGCCATTGCTCTTGGGAGGCACAAGTGGGAGCTGGAGCTTTCCCTCTTGGATGTAGCCCACCTCGAGGAAACACACATCGAGAAATCTTCCATTCCGTTCGTCTGTTTTCAAATTATTTAATCGTATTTTCATTAGGCCAGTGGTCTTGTTCTTTGCAGAAAAAAAAAAATTAACCACATATAAATAAGGAAACAAAAGGTGAAGGAACAATTCATAACCTGCATTAAGTCACTAGGATCTTCTAGCCCAGTTCTTTCCCTAAACTCAGGCCTGCATGAATATGCACACACATCACCTACGTGGAGAGTAGAGACACATACATTCTATATAGTTAAATGTTTAAGCACCATACGGTTGTACTATTTACACTGGAGATGCTGTCCTCCTTAATGATATTGATTAGACATTAACACAGATTTTGTCCTGTTCACCTGTGGTCTAGGGCTGGGCTGGAGGGCAGGGAGGGGATTTGTAAGGGTGAGGAATGTCTTTTGACTTCATGATTGCCTTATTAGAATGGGGTGGGGGGTCAGAGGGTTGTACAAGTCTCTGCTGTTGCACCATTTCTTTGTTTGCTTGTTTGTTTGCTTCTTTTTCCGAGACGGGGTTTCTCTGTGTAGCCCTGGCTGTCCTGGAACTCACTCTGTAAACCAGGCTGGCCTGGAACTCAGAAATCTGCCTGCCTCTGCCTCCCAAGTGCTGGAATTAAAGGCGTGCGCCACCATCGCCCGGCACCATTGCTCACATCTTTAATCCTATCAGCACTTCACCACCACTGACTACCTTCCTGCTTCTTCAAGAGGACCCTGTGGTTATATTAGACCAAAATAACCGCTCCATGGCAGCAACCTTAATCTAAGTATATCAGAACTATGCCTTCTCACAGGGTCCCTGCTGCCCTCTCTAGTTTCTCTCTCTGTTTCACTCTGTGTGCATGCAGATGCATATGGAAGCCAAAGGTTGCCATGAGTCTATCTCAATCATTATTCAACTTATTTTTTGAGACAGGGTCTCTCAACCGAACCTGAAGCTTGCTGATTAGTTGGACTGGCCAGCAAACCCAAGACACACACACACACACACACACACACAATACACACAAATACAGACATATAGACACATACAGACACACACAAATACAGACACACACACAGACACACACATACACACATACACAGACACACACACAACACAAACACACATACACACACAACACAAACACACATACACACACATACACACATACACACATATACACACTAGTGCTGAAATTGCAGCCTGTACTACTGCGCCTGGCTTTTCACATGGATGTTCTGACTCCTAATTCAAATCCTCATATTTTTGTGGCCAGCATTTTATAGACTGAGCCATCTCCCCAACCCCTCACCTCAAATTTCAGTGGTTTATAGCAGTTTTTGGTCATTGACTATTCCAAGAATTGTTATGTTCAATTGTTTTTCAATTGAAATATTGGATGTTATTCATCCAAAAATAGTTTCTAGGTGCCCCCTAGAAGCCTGTCCCACGGTTGTCAACCTCTAGAGAAGGTCATCTCATCCCGAGGAGCAGAGTTTCTTCCACCTCTCGCAAGCTGTTCTGAGGTTTGACTCACTATAAGGAAAACACTCACTCTTGGCCTGCGTGAGCTGCTGTCCACAGAGAAACGGTCCTCTTACCTCAGTAGTCCTCAACCTTCCTAATGCCGTGACCCTTTAATACAGTTCCTCATGTTATAGTGACCCCCCCAACCATAAAACGATTTTGTTGCTACTTCAAAACTGTAACTTTGCTACTGTTATGAATTGCAATACCTAATATGTAGTATTTCTGATTTACGACCCCAAAGGGGTCTTGACTCACGGTTAATAACCACTATCTTACCTGAAACATGAACCATGCGTGGCTTCAAGTTGTCAGAATGTAGTCTCTCCCCTTGTTCTGTTGGCTGGGCCCAGCTGGCGGTTTTCGTTGCTGGTCTTGCCCAGGATCATCATCATGGGTACAATGAGTGAAACGAAAGCTGACTGGTCCTCTTGTCTCCAGGTGAGCTCTTACCCTTCCCTGGGAAGTCCTGCAGGAGCCCTAAAGGACCAATTGGGAAGATTACACAACACTTGCATCTACACATCCTACAGTCAAAACCAGGCATAGGCTCCAGGTTCCTAGTGCATATATCCTGAGTAATCTGACAGTCTTGCAGAACAGACTAAGATTGTCCTCCCATATTGGGTTCTCTGGGAAAGTAAAATGGTTTTGCAGATGTGATTAAGGTCCCTAATTAGTTAACTCTTAATTGCATAAAGGAAAGTTAGTCTGGGCAGACTTTCCTTACATGACAGATCCAACCAACAGAGCTGTCTGTCATCCTGCTGGCCTTGAGGAAGCAAAGTGCCACACTTCAGAGAGAGTTGGTGGCAGGAATGGGGCATGGCTTCTAGAAATGGCCAACCTCTGTTCTACAATCCCAAGCAAGTTCAGTAGTTCTGGAACTTGCTGTAGGACCCTGAGTTTGATGACTGTCTAGGAGACCAGAACACAGTCTCTGGTTTGTTGACCTGTAGATATGGATGTAATAAGCTGGTATTGTGTTCAGCCAGTAAGTTGTGGCTGATTCCTGGATGGGGAAATAGATGTTCCCCTGAACAGGAGGTGCGACAAGGTCTCATGGTGAGGGAGTCTGCAGTGGTTTGAAGGCGAATGGATCCTATAGATTCATATGTGTGAATACTTAGTCCTCAGTTGGTGGACTAGAAAGTGTAGCCTTGTTGAAGAATGTGTGTCACTGGGGCTAGGCTTTGAGGATTCCAAAGCTTACCAGGCCTAGTCTCACTCTGCCTCTTTCTTGTGGACAAAATGTGAGTTCTCAACTATGGTGCCACGTCTGGCTCTCACATACCTCCTGCCACAATGATCATGGCCTCACTCTCTGAAACTGTATGCAGGCCCCCAATTAAATGCTTTCTTTAATAAGTTACCTTGGTCATGATATCTCTTCAGAGCAATAGAACAGTGACTAAGACTCAGGGTTGTTATAATAATAAAAGTAGGTGCTATATATTATAATATTATTATATATAATAATTAATATAAAAACATTAATGTCATATAATACTATATGATATATTATATAATATAAACATTATGCTAATATGATTATATTAATTGTTCTCATATTAATAATAATATATTATAGTATTATAACAACTCAGGGTTGTTATAGTGACACAAGTTGGTCCCAATTTGGGACATTAGCTCATATTAAAAATGGTGATGTCTCAGATGGGCATGAGCTGCCATCCAGATGCTAGAAATTGAACCCAGGCCCTCTGGAAGAGCAGCCAGTGGTCTTAACAGCCGGGCTACGTCTCTAGCACCTCTGCTCCTGCATCTTTATGGACTTGGCAGATTCCAAACTGGCACTCACCCCAGGCCTTTGTGCTCGTCCCTCTGTCAGCCGAGTGAGGCACCATGTGCATCATCTTCAGATGGAGGCGTGGCTTGTTTCTTTTTTTCTTTCTTTCTTTTGTTTGTTTGTTTGTTTTCTATTTTTTGTTTTTTTGAGACAGTGTAGCCTTTGCTGTCCTGGAACTCACTCTGTAGACCAAGCTGGCCTCGAACTCAGAAATCCACCTGCCTTTGCCTCCCAAGTGCTGGGATTAAAGGCGGGTGCCACCATTGCCTGGCTTTTTTTTTTTTTTTTTGAGATTATAATTACATTATTTCCTCCTTTTCACCCTACTCTCCAATTCCTTCCATGTGAAGCTCCCCTCTTTACTTTGATATTGTGTGTGTTCCTAAATATATAAATACAACCTGCTCAGTCTTTGCATGTTACTTACATGTATGTTCTCAGGGCTGACCATTTGGGATTGGATAAGCAGTTGGCTTCCTTGGTTGCCTTAGCTACAGTCTCTGTGTAGAATGAGGCCTTGGGAACTCTCCTCACCACATTCTTATGTCTACGGTGCCATTCCTGTTCAGCTCCTGACTAGGCAGCGATGCTGGTAAGAGTTCATGGGGGCAGCAGCTGACATTTTCAGGAGTCACCATCTCTCAGGGTTGCCTCATGCTTTTTAGTCTTTGTTCAAAAGTTACATCTCTTTATTGTAGAAATAATTTCTTGTGCAATGTATGGAAGCTTCATCTGTCAATAAAAAAGCCTATGGCCAATGAGCAGAGACAAGATTAGAAAGTGGGACATCCAGCTGAGAGAGAAAGGATTCTAGGAGATAGTCAGGCGTAGGAGATTTGCCCCAGACACTGAAGAAGACAGTCACATGCAACTGAGGACCAGGGATGACTTAGAATAGAATAAATAGGTAATTAAGTCATGAGCTACTTGGGAACAAGCAAAGCTTTTAGCCTAGGCAGTTATTCATGACGTACTAAGTCTCAGAGTCATAATTTCTAGAAACAAAGTGGATAGGTGAGTGTGGTGGCTATTCCTGGTTGTCAGCTTGACTATATCTGAAATGAACTACAATCCAGAATTAGAAGGCTCACCTGTTGCCCTAATCTGGAGGCTGAGAGATACAAGTTTCTGACCTAAATCTTGGCATAGAGACCTTGAGGAATAGTGGCTATGAACCCCAGAGGATTAACATAGAAAGCTCTATGAGTTCAAGATCATCTGGGATTAAAGGTGTGGTGGCATAGTGGCTATGAATCCTAGAAGATTAAGACTGGAAGATCTACAGTTCAAGCAAGGTCATCTGGTGTGCCACCACACCTTTAACCTGGGCCGCACTTTTTGCTGGAGACCCATATAAGGACATTGGAAGAAGGAAGGCTCTCTCTGCTTCACCTGCTTGCCTTGTGGGACTGAGCAACTGCTAGATCCTTGGACTTCCATTCACAGCTGCTGCCAACCGTTGTTGGGAGTTGATTGTTGGGAGTTGATTGTTGGGAGTTGGACTACAAACTGTAAGTCATCAATAAATTCCTTTACTACATAGAGAATACCATAAGTTCTGTGACTCTAAAAAACCCTGACTAAGACAGTGAGAAAACATGAGGTTTCAGATAGATTTAACTACACTTCCCCTCCTTTATTTAAAATGTTATTACTGCTGTGTGTGTGTGTGTGCGTGCATACATTCTGCGGTGTCCTTGTGGAAGTCAGAGAGCAGCTTTTGAGGGCCCCTTTTTTTCTCTCCACTGTGTTGAAGTGGAGCCCCTTATTTCTGCTACTCTCCGTACTCTGAGGTAGCCGTCTCTCCAGCTTCCAGAAGCTTCTCCTCTCTCTGCCTTCCATCCCACTATATAAGTACTAAAATTATAGATTCCTGCCCCCAAGGAGCCGTGTGGGTTCCCAGGAGTGAACTCCAGTCATTGGGCTTACATGGCAGGTGTTTTGACTTGCTGAGCCATCCTCAAAGAGCTTCTTTCTTTCTTTAATGGAGTCTTACTATGTTGCCCCGGCTAGTCTCAAACTCCTGGGTCCAAGCAATGTTCCTGCCTCAGTTGCCTGAGTTGCAGGAACCACAGGCCAGATGTCCCTTCTTCAGAAAGTGTCTGTCCTCTGGCCACCTTCTGTTAGGGAGCTCATCTCTGCTCCTTGACATTCTTGGTCCACTTATCTTACCCTATTTCCTTCCTGAGCCCCCCCCCACACACACACACTCCCTGTGCATTTAATATCTAACCCCTTCACCAGACCTCCGGACTTCTGACAGAAGGGACTTTGCCTCCCTGGCTCCCCTTCACTGCTGCTGCCAGCACAGGACCTTGAAAAAGGCAGGTGTTCAGTTTGACTGTGTGGGATGTGTGGATGGGTCACCTAGGAGATTTTTAGAAGCTGGTCAGACCCTCGCTGCAACCCTCCCACTTTTCTCTGCACCAAGCTTTGGAAACATGAAATGGAAAGTCACTGAGCAAGTGAGGGAGCCTAAGATGCATCAGCTGTGTGGCCCTGGAGCTGGCAACCGCTCGGAGCCTGTTTTTTTCCATTGCAAAATGGAGAGTCTCTTTTGTCTTGTGAGGACACAGCATTTGGCTTCTAGGCATCTGGAAATCAGTCTGGCATGTGGTAGGTCTGTGGTGCTAGAAGCATGTGTGTCTAAGTGCCAGGCCCCCTCAAATATCAAGACACCACACACACACACACACACACACACACACAAACACACACACACACATGCACACACGCACACACGCACACACACAGAGATACATGCATGGAGGCACAAATACAGGCTCTCTCTCTCTCACACACATATACACACACACACACATGCACATACACACACACACACACACACACACACATGCACGCACGCACGCGCGCACACACACACACACACATGCACGCACGCACGCACGCGCACACACACACACAGAGATACATGCACGGAGGCACAAATACAGGCTCTCTCTCTCTCAAGCACACACACATATACACACACACACATACACACACATACATACACAATCACACACACAGATAGATACAAGCACGGAGGCATATATACAGGTTCTCTCTCTCTCTTTCCCTCTCTTAAACACATACACACACATGCACACACAGATACACACACCAAGGCACACATACAGGCTCTCACACACACTGTATTGGCATAGCCTCAGTTTGTCATGTTCCCCACATGTTCACCACATGTTCTCCATATATTCATATTTTCTCCTCTACCTAGTGGTTTTGGAGGCCAAGGAAGCTTTAGGATGTAGACTCTCACTTTTGGAAGTAGTCGCTAGGGTTAGATCATTGAATATTATATCCTGGGGGACTGGAGAGATGGCTCAGTGGTTAGAAGCACTGGCTGCTCATCTGAGCACCCCACATGGCAGCTCACAACTGTCGATAGCCCAAGTTTCAAGGGATCCAGTGTCCTCTTCTGGTCTCTGTGGGCACCAAACATAGATGTAGTACACAGATACATACACATACAAGTAAATAAACAAACAAATAAGCAAATACATACATACATACATACATACATACATACATACATACATACATGGAAGTGACAGCAGACTGGCTTCTGGTTCTGGTGTGGCTCTCTTCTTCCTGGTCCCCTGTGATTTGAACGGCTTTCATCACACACTTCCACAACCATCATCTAAGCTGTATACAGCTTTGCCTTCCTCATCGTGATAGAATAAAACCATCTGAAGCTGTGAGCTGAAACAAGCTGTTTCCTCCTGGCAAGCATTGCAGCTACAAAAACAACTGATACATGCCCACGCGCTTCCGTGGTTTCCCTACCCTGAAAGTCAGTGCGTTGGTTCCACTCTGAAGACCTACAAAACATACCACAGCCAACCCACATGATCCTTCAAGGATTTTTCTAAGTGCTTCGGATTTATGTACAAGATCTACTATCTATTCATTCAGTGCCCCAAAATAACCCCAGGAAGGAGTAGTGATACTCCCTGACACTTTGCAGGGCGCTGGCTTCTGCTCCAATGTGGGCATAAGCAATGCTTACCTTCTCCGTTCTCATTTTCCTGTCCCCTCCCACCTGACATGCCCCACCCTGGGATGTAGCTCCTCCAATGAAACTGACGGGAACCCTAGTGACCAATGTGAGTCACAGAGAATCTAAAACAGTCGGGTTGCCTCAAGATCATGCCACGATAGTGTGTGCTGCTAAAGAAAGGCTGCCTATGTTTAGAAAGTCAGTACTGGAATTGTTTGGCAACAGGCCTGAATATGGTCATAACTGGGCAAGGGACATGGGAAACACCAATTTAGATGGAGGGGACCTTTTGGAAATGTAGTTCGGAGTCCTTCCTCAGTTTAAAAGCCTTCATGGTGAAGAAGCCAAAATATCAGCTGTGGGGACCCTTCCCAGTGACTCACGAGTGTCTCTAGGACAAGCCAAAGCTGTCCCTAACCTGATTCCCAGGCTGCCACTGAGTAGTGCCTCAGGGCCCTTGCTGCTAAGACTCCAAAAGCTGATATTGCCAGGCCTATGCAGCTGCTCCCTTCCTCCTTTGGGTAAGATCCTGAAGGCCTCCCTGACCAGCAATGTGAAGCATCTCCCAGCCACTCTCGGCTGTGTGGTCCTCCCAGATGGAGCGGCCAGCCTTTCCCTGCTTACTTGTCACCTCTCTGGGGACAGAAATCCCAGAACCCAGTTCCCCAGACAATACTTGACACTGGTCTCTAGGCAGCTAATATCTTCTGGGCTGCAATAGGTATCTTTTTTGTTTTGTTTTGTTTTGTTTTGTTTTGTTTGTTTTTGAGACAGTGTTTCTCTGTGTAGCCCTGGCTGTCCTGGAACTCACTCTGTAGACCAGGCTGGCCTCGAACTCAGAAATCCGCCTGCCTCTGCCTCCCAAGTGCTGGGATTAAAGGCATGCGCCATCACTGCCTGGCTTGCAGCATGTATTTTATGCTGGGGACATGGTAAACACAGATACTTTCAGCTTAAATTCTTACGGAGTGGCAGAAAGAGACTGGACATGCAAGGCAGGGGTATGTGTTGTTAAGGGACTGGATGGGGCTGTATGGGTGAAGGCGACAGGTAGATGTGTTCTAACCTTCTTCCAGGGGTGGTTAGGGGATGTTGAGGAGCCATGTCTCAGCTGAGATGATGAAGGAGAAAGAAGATGCTGCTGCTGAGACCTAGGCAAGAGATTTCCAGGCAGAGAGATAGTGAGTGCAAAGGCTCTGAGCTAGCTAGACCTGAGGGAGTTAGTAGGACCAGAGCTGAGTGGTTGGAAGATGGGAGTTGGAGAACAAGGCAAGGCCTGTCACAGAGACTTTCAGGCCCTGGAGGAGAGCTTGTTCCTTCTTTTTTATTTTTTTATTTTTATTTTTTTGAGACAGGGTGTCTCTCTGTAATCCTGGCTGTCCTGGAACTCACTCTGTAGACCAGGCTGGCCTCGAACTCAGAAATCCGCCTGCCTCTGCCTCCCAAGTGCTGAGAGTAAGGGTGTGTGCCACCACCACCTGGCTAGCTTGTTCCTTTTTAGACTGCAGTGAAGAGGCTCTAAGAGAGAAGCCAGGACAAGGAAGGTCTGACCCACCAAGCCCCATGCGGAGCTGAGCTGCTGGTGAGGTTCCAAGTGACCAAATATGTCTGCTTAGTCCATTTACTGTAGCATTGCCTCTTCGATGTGTTTTCTGGGAGACAGGCAAATGCAACAGTGGAAACAGCTCCTGCAGAAACCTAAGCTGCGATAGCAAGCTGTGTTCATAAATGTGTGCGAGAGGTAAGAGTCCACGTGTGGGTGCATGTGTGGGTGCCTGTGTGTGTTGAGTATGCATGTGTGTGTGCGTGTGTATGTGGTTGTAAGTGTGCATATGTATGTGCGTGTCTGTCGGTGCACATGTGAATTCCTTCTGCCTACCAGTTGGGATGCTGGTGGGACTTTTACACCACCACCTCTCTTCTTCTCAAAGAAGAGCTCCTATCATTGGGAGAGCCAACACCGGGGCCACTACAGAGAAAATCCAGAAACACTTCTGGTTCCAGCGGGAGTCCTTTCCCTTCCCCAGCCACCCCTCCTTTCTAGGGAATGTGGGCCAGGTGAGAAGCAGCCCACTCTTTCATCTCTCTATTTTGCTGCATGAACTTGCCCTGTCTGTGCTCTCCCTGTTTCGCTGGCAAGCTTTCCTCTGCAGCTACATTCCTGTGTTTTTTGGGGGGGATGCTGTTCCTCCAGATCATTTTTTTTTCTTTCCACTTCAGATGAAAGCACAGCACTTCCTGGAGAATGGGAGCTGCTGGAGGTGGGGCAGCTTGGGCTCTATCTATAAATCATTCCATACTCAGCCCTGGGTCAGGACCCAGCACTGGATTGTAGAGGTTGCCACTGTCACCATGGTGCACACCACCAGCTCTGGCCAGCATCCCAGTGATCCTGTTCCCAGATGGGACCATGACTCTCAGCTGGAGGAGTACAATCTCCTACTGTGGGTTATGTAACCTTTGTTTTTCCTTTCTCATTCTCTGGGGTCTCCAGAGAACCCTTTGGATGAGTGATAGCATCTAATATTAACAGGTTTGCCCCCTGTCTTAGTCAGGGTTTCTATTCCTGCACAAACTTCATGACCATGAAGCAAGTTGGGGAGGAAAGGGTTTATTCAGCTTACTTCCACATGGCTGTTGATCACCAGAGGAAGTCAGGACTGGAACTCAAGCAGGTCAGGAAGCAGGAGCTGACACAGAGGCCATGGAGGGATGTTTCTTACTGGCTTGCTCAGCCTGCTCTCTTATAGAACTCAAGACTTCCAGCCCAGAGATGGCACCACCCACAAGGGGCCCTACCCCCTTGATCACTAATTGAGAAAATGCCCCACAGCTGGGTCTCACACAGCACACAGGCCCCAGAGAAGGAGAGAAAAGCCTAGGCTAGGTTTGAGGACATGCTTGAATGTCCCAAGGAGGGACTCTCTCTGTAGGCATGTGTGAAGCGCTGTTGCCGTGCCTTAAAGATGGCGCTGGCCGAGCTGGAGCCGTGGAGTAAACAAGTCCTTATTTGGACCCGTGGGCGTGCTCACCAGTGGCCTGATTCTACGTCAATGCCTAGTAGCCTATGACTGTGTGAAGCGTGGTATGGGCTCATGGGCGGTCCTACGAAAGGTATATAGTCAGACTCCTGGTGGGGCTCGGGGCCACTCTGCTGTAACCGCTGTGCAAGACATTCCTGAGTAAACTGTTGCTGGAAGGATGTGGTGTACTGGTCCTTGCTCCTTGCCGGTCAGAGTCGGCGCTCCTTGCCGGTCAGAGTCGTCGGCGCCGCACAGGCATAAGCTGCACCCAGGTAAGTGGGGAGGCCAGACAAAGACAAGAGACTGTGGCTAGCTGGTCGTGACATCAATTTAGAAGCAACTGCTGTGACACAGTCCATACTGTGGGACACTGGCCCTGGCTTCAGTCACCACCAATGTGGATCACCATCCACCACCAAGTGCTGACACCAAGTGTTTTGGGGGCTGTGTGTTGATTTCCTACAGAGCCTCCACTGAGGATTCCCTCAAAGAGGCCTTTCTTCCACTCCAGAAGTCCCCATGTGTCCAAGGCAGGCCTCTGCCTGAGTGGGCTGTGTCTTAAAGTTTTATCGCTGTGAAGAGACCCCATGACCACAGCAACTCTTATAAAGGAAAACATTTCATTGGGGCTGGCTTACAGTTTCAGAGGCTCAGTCCATCATCATCATGATGGCGGGAAGCATGAGAGGGTGCAGGCAGACATGATGCCTGAGAAACCCAGAGTTCTACATCTTGATCTGCAGGCAGCAGAAGGAGACTGCATGTCACACCGGGCATATTATAATTTGGGGGCTGGCTTACACTTTCACCTTTATGAGGGCTCCCAGGATTAAATTGAAGGCAATAATAGCCTTGCAGGGCAAGTACATTTACCCATGGAACCATCTTATGGACCCCAAGACTGTGAGAAAAGAAGAAAAGAGGGAGAGAGGGAGGAAGTAAGGAGAAAAGAAAGAGAAAAAAGAGACCTGGTATGGTAGTACCCACCCACAGTCCTAGCAATCGGGAGACAGAGGCAGGAGAATCGGGAGTTCAAGGTCATCCTTTGCAATATAGCAAGAACTCATATAAAAAGAATGACAGGCACGTGGAGCTGAAGAGATGGATGGGGGGGGGGGGGGGGTAAGAGCACTGGCTGCTTTTCAGAGGGCCTGTGTTTAGTTTCCAGCACCCACATGTGATCTACAACCACCTGTAACTCCAGGGATCCAGTGCCCTCTTCTGGCCTCCATGGGTACTGCACTTATGTGCACAGAACCAGCTCCCTCAAACACAACAACAACCAACCAAACAAACACAGAAACATTCACATAATTAAAATAAGAAGAAATCTTTCTTCCTTGTGGAAGACCTTTTAACTATGCCTGGCAAGATATGAAAATGTCCTCATTTCTGTGAACTGCTTGGTTGGTGTCTTACTTTTTTTTTTTTTTTTTCTGTGATAATCCACTACGATAATCTGCTTACAAGTCCAGGCAGATAGGAGCCCATGACTGTCATGGTGGGGAGCAGGGCAGCAGGCAGGCAAACACCGCACTGCAGCGACTTCTGACATCCATAGCTCACATCTGACCCACAAACAGGAAGCAGAGAGAGCCACTGGGGATGGCAGGAGGCTTTTGAAACCTCATGCCCACTCCCAGTGACACATGACACACTTCCTTCAACAAGGCTACACCTCCTAATCCTTCCCAAACAGCCACCAGCTGGGAACTAAGTATTCAAATCTATGAGGCTTATGGGGCCATTCAAGTTCAAATCACCACAGTGGACAAGTCCGCACAGTACCTTCCATTTTCCTACGGTGAAGTTTTGAGGTACAAGGGTCCCCGAGCTGCACGTTTGGGAATAGAGCTAGCTTTCCTTCCAATGCTTGCTGGACTCGGGCAGGGAGGGCAAGCACAGTGTTAGGTCCTGCTCATCTGTGTTTTAAATTTGATATTGGGCTGGAGAATTCAATGGTAAAGTACTGAGGATACAATTAGCCCTGGGGCTAATTATATTTGATGTTAATTCCATCCTCCTGTGAGGAGCTGCGAACAGGGAATGAGTCAGCACTCAGGTGATTTTTTTTTTCCTGTAAACCTTCTTCCCACCTTAATTGATAAAATGAAGGCTAGAGCTGGTGATCGGGCAGAGAAGGAGGGGAAGGTGGAGCTGAAGGTTTTCTGAGAGAAAGGGAGAAAGGATGACGGAGGACAGAGGAGAAGATGGAAGGAAGGCAGAGCAGAAGCACGTGGCCTGGAGAAACCGCACGTTCTAAGGGGTCTCATAGATGGGGAAGACGGTAGTGTCCAGGTAGATCTGCTCAATCTAGGTGCACAGCTTGTATTCATATTAATTGAGTTGTGTTTTCTCTGCTGGGAGTAACTTTGGGTTGGAGATTTACTGCAACAGTCAAGTCCTTCCCTTGTGTGCCTGACGCCCTGTGTTCTATCTCAACCCCAAAGGGATGGGGGAACAAGAATGTCTTCAGAGAACATTTAATTGGGGCTGGCTTACAGGTTCAGAGATTCAGTCCATCCAGCATCCAGGCCGGCATGGTGCTGGAGATACAGAGAGTTCTGCATCTTGATCCACAGACAACAGAAGGAGGTAGTCTTCGCTGGAGGTAGCCTGAGCATATATAAAACCTCAAAGCCTGCCTCAACGGTAAAATACTTTCTCCAACATGGCCGCACCTACTAGCACCACTCCCTATGGGCCAAGCATTCAGACCCGTTTGGTCTACCAGAGCTGTAGCAATTCAAACCATCGCGCAGCCTGCCTGCTAGACTTTGCCCAAGGGAACAAACAGCTTTACAGTGTTAGTTTGCTGAGCCTTGTGGGGACTGTGACTTAGGTATAGCACAGCTGTAGTCCCAGAGTACTCCACAACCTCAGCTCTTGGGCTGGGGACAGTGTCCCCTGGGTCCTGTGTGATCTGTGGCCTGTCAGCCAGCATGTGTGGAGCAGAAAGCTGGGACAAAAGCCCACTTCCCATGTGAGTTTGAGGCTACACACCCTGTGCCCTTTCAGCCCCAAACAAATGGGTTTCTCCAGTAACCTCAATTCATAAGCCTGTGACCGCAAGTGAGGGCTTCTCTGATGCCCTTCAAGGTGGTTTTTGTGTACAGAAAAGATGTATTCCTTGGCTTGCCTAGGTTTTAAAAATTAATACTTAATTTATTAAAGTTAAACACCACAGGAAAAACCTCCTTTATCATTTAGCTTAGTTTTAAATTCAGCATCTAAAAATGTATTATTTTGCCAGGCAGTGGTGGTGCATGCCTTTAATCCCAGCACTTGGGAGGGAGGCAGAGGCAGGCAGATTTCTGAGTTCGAGGCCAGCCTGGTCTACAGAGTGAGTTCCAGGACAGCCAGGGCTACACAGAGAAACCCTGTCTCAAAATACAAAAACAAAAACAACAAAAACAAAAACAAAAAAGCATTATTTCCATTATGGGTCTAGATTCCAATAACCACTATTTTTTTTTCCAAGTAATCGCCTTTTAGGAGGCCTTGATTAGTTTAGTCTGGTTTGCAAGTGTTAGCTTCCTGAAACATCCATCTGGAGTGGCCATCCTGTGTCTGTTCAGCATTTGAAGTGTTAGGCCAACAGGTCTCCTCGCCTAGTTAGGCGGTTCTTGTAGATCTCAAGTACTCAGCTGATAAATACTGTGTGTGAACTTGAAGTCTGAGTCGCTGCCACATGCTTTGTGTGAAGGTTTACCCCAGGAACTCAGAATGCGATTCAGTTACTAGAGTGCTTGCATGCATGAGTCCCAGGATTGAGCCCCAGCTCTGCATAAACTGGACATGGTGGAGCGGGCCTGCAGCATCTGGGCTGGGGAGATAAAGGCAGAAAGATCAGCCAGGTAGTGGTGGCACGTGCCTTTAATCCCAGCATTCAGGTGATTTTAAGGCCAGGTGAGTTTAAGGCCAGCCTGGTCTACAAAGCAAGTTCCAGGACAGCCAGGGCTATAGAGAAACTCTGTCTCAAAAACAAAACAAACCGGCAGAAAGATCAGGGCTCAGCATCAAGAACATCTTTAGCTACATAGAGATTTGGAGAGTAACCTAGGCTATCTGAGAATCTAGCTCCATAACTCAACTATACAGTTAAAAATTAGACCCATGGGGGCTGGAGAGATGGCTGGGTGGTTTAGAGCGCACGTTGCTCTTACAGAGGACGGGGTTCAAGTCTCAGCACTGGATAGCACACAGCCATCCTTAACTCTAGTTCCAGAGGGTCCACCACCTTCTGACCTTTGTGGATGCCAGGCACAAACATGGTACACATATATGCAGGTGAAATATTAATACATGTAAACTATAATAAATCTCTTTTAAAAATGGACCATGAAACAATATATTACTTTAGTAAGTCAAGTTCTCTTCCCCCCCTCCCCCTCTCTTCTCTCTCTCTCTCTCTCTCTCTCTCTCTCTCTCTCTCTCTCTCTGTAGTCTGTCTGTGAGTGTACATGTTCTCTTGTATATATGTGTGCAGATGCATGTGTGTGTGTGCACGTGGGACCCCATGTGACTTTGAGTGCCTTCCCTGGTTACTTTCTACTTTATTTCAGACTCAGAGCTTGAGCCAGTCAACCAGGCTGCTCAGGAACCAGTTTGCCTCTGGGCTTGGGCTCCTCTGTCTCTGACTCCTGAGTATTGGGATTACAGGTGTGTGCCACCACACCCATTTGGCTTTTCAGTGGGTATTGGAGGTCCAAATGTTGATGCTCAGGCTGGCACAGGAAGTACTTTCTAACCACTGAGCAATCTCCCCAGCACCATAAATCAAGTTCTCTTAAATCTTATAAGTATATAAAATAGAAAATGGGCCTTAAAGTGAAAGTTTGTATGGACTGAAGAGGGCTCCATGGTCAAGGGTGCTCACTTGCTGTTCTTGCAAAGGACTAAGGTTTGCTTCCCAGCACCCACACAGGGACTTGCAATTGTCCTTAACTTCAGGCCCAGGGCATCTAGTGCCCTCTGCTGGCTCCTCATACACCAGGCAACATACATACATGCAGGCTAAATACATGCACGTATAAAATAAAAACAAATATATCTCTTTTTTTTTTAGAATTATCTTTTGTTTTGTTTTTTGGTTTTGGTTTTGGTTTTTTTTGTTGTTTAAAGATTTATTTTATTTATTTTATGTGTATGAGTACACTGTAGCTGTACAGGTGGCCATGAGCCATCATGTGGCTGCTGGGAATTGAACTCAGGGCCTCTGCTTGCTCCTGCCCCGCTCCCTCCAGTGTAATATGCTGTAGCTGTCTTCAGAAGAGGGCGTCAGATCTCACTACAGATGATTGTGAGCCACCATGAGGTTGCTGGGATCCAAACTCACGACCTTCAGAAGAGCAGTCAGTGCACTTACCTGCTGAGCCATCTCGCCAGCACCAGAATTATCTTTTTTTATTAGATATTTTCTTTATTTACATTTCAAGTGATATCTCCTTTCTTGGTTTCCCATCTGGAAAAACAAACAAACAAAAACAACAATAACAACAAAAAACCCTGTTCCCTCCGCCCTCCCCCTGCTCACCAACCCACCCTCTCCCACTTCCTGGTCCTGACATTCCCCTACACTGAGGCATAGAACCTTCACAGGGCCAAGGGCCTCTCCTCCCATTGATGACCAACTGGGCCATCCTCTGTTACATATGCAGCTGGAGCCATGAGTCCCACCATGTGTTCTCTTTGGTTGGTGGTTTAGTTGCTGGGAGCCTCTACTTCTGTATTAGTCAGGCACTGGCAGAGCTCTCAGGAAACAGCTATATCAGGCTCCTGTCAGCCAGCACTTGCTGGCATCCACAATAGTGTCTGGGTTTGGTGATTGTATATGGGAAGGATTCCCAGGTGGAGCAGTCTCTGGATTGTCCTTCCTTCAGTCTCTCCTCCATAGTTTGTCTCTACAACCTTTCCATGGGTATTTTGTTCCCCCTTCTAAGAAGGAACAAAGTATCCACACTTTGGTCTTCCTTCTTGAGTTTCTTGTGGTTTGTGGATTGCATTTTGAGTATTCCAAGCTTCTAGGCTAATATCCACTTATCCATGAGTGCATATCATATGTGTTCTTTTGTGATTGGGTTACTTCACTCAGGATGATATTCTCCAGATCCATCCATTTCCGTAAGAGTTTCATGAATTCATTGTTTTTAATAGCTAAGTAGTACTCCACTGTGTAAATGTACCACATTTTCTGTATCCATTTCTCTGTTGAAGGACATCTGGGTTCTTTCTAGCTTCTGGCTATTATAAATAAGGCTGCTATGAACATGGTGGAGCATGTGTACTTATTACACGTTGGAACATCTTCTGGGTATATACCCAGGAGTGGTAAAGCTGGGTCCTCTGGTAGTACTATGTTGAATTTCCCGAGGAACCGCCAAACTGATTTCCAGAGTGGTTGTACCAGCTTGCAATCTTACCAGCAATGAAGGAGTGTTCCTCTTTCTCCACAACCTCGCCAGCATCTGCTGTCACTTGAGTTTTTGATCTTAGCCATTCTGACTGGTGTGAAGTGGAATCTCAGAGTTGTTTTGATTTGCATTTCCCTGATAACTAAGGATGTTGAACATTTCTTTAGTGCTTCTCAGCCATTCAGTATTCCTTAGTTGAGGAATTCTTTGTTTAGCTCTTTACCCCATTTTTAATAGGGTTATTTGATTCTCTGGAGTCTAACTTCTTGAGTTCTTTGTATATATTGGATATTAGCCCTCTATCAGATATAGGATTGGTAAAGATCTTTTCCCAATCTGTTTGTTGCCATTTTGTCCTGTTGACAGTGTCCTTTGCCTTACAGAAGCTTTGTAATTTTATGAGGTCCCATTTGTCAATTCTTGATCTTAGAGCATAAGCTATTAGTGTTCTCTTCAGGAAATTTTCCACTGTGCCCATGTGCTCGAGACTCTTCCCCACTTTCTTTTCTATTAGTTTCAGTGTATCTAGTTTTATGTGGAGGTCCTTGATCCACTGGGACTTGAGCTTTGTACAAGGAAATAGGAATGGATCACTTTGCATTCTTCTACATGCTAACTGCCAGTTGAGCCAACACCATTTGTTGAAAATGCTGTCTTTTTTCCACTGGATGGTTTTAGCTCCTTTGTCAAAGATCAAGTGACCATAGATGTATGGATTCATTTCTGGGTCTTCAATTCTGTTCCATTGATCTACCTGCCTGTCACTGTACCAACACCATGCAGCTTTTATCACAATTGCTCTGTAGTACAGCTTATGGTCTGGGATGGTGATTCCACCAGAGGTTCCTTTATTGTTGAGAATAGTTTTCACTATTCTAGGTTTTTTGTTATTCCAGATGAATTTGCAAATTGCTCTTTCCAAATCTGTGAAGAATTGAGTTGGAATTTTGATGGGGATTGCATTGAATCTGTAGATTGCTTTTGGCAAGATGGCCATTTTTACTATATTAATCCTGCCAATCCATGAGCATGGGAGATCTTTCCATATTCTGAGATCTTCTTCAATTTCCTTCTTCAGAGACTTGAAGTTCTTGTCATACAGATCTTTTACTTGCTTAGTTAGAATCACACCAAGATATTTTATATTATTTGTGACTATTGTAAAGGATGTTGTTTCCCTAATTTCTTTCTCAGCCTGTTTATCCTTTGTGTAGAAGGCCACTGATTTGCTTGAGTTAATTTTATATTCAGCTACTTTGCTGAAGTTGTTTATCAGGTTTAGGAGTTCTCTGGTTGAATTTTTGGGGTCACTTAAGTATACTATCATATCATCAGCAAATAGTGATAATTTGACTTCTTCCTTTCCAATTTGTATCCCTTTGATCTCCTTTTGTTGTCTAATTGCTCTGGCTAGGACTTCAAGTACAATATTGAATAGATAGGGAGAGAGTGGGCAGCATTGTCTAGTCCCTGATTTTAGTGGGATTGCTTCAAATTTCTCTCCATTTAGTTTGATGTTGGCTACTGGTTTGCTGTATATTGCTTTTACTATGTTTAGGTATGGGCCTTGAATTCCTGATCTTTCTAAGACTTTTATCATGAAGGGGTGTTGGATTTTGTCAAATGCTGTCTCAGCATCTAATGAGATGATTTTATGATTTTTTTCTTTGAGTTTGTTTATACAGTGAATTACATTAATGGGTTTCCGTATACTGAACCATCCCTGCATCTCTGGGATGAAGCCTACTTGGTCATGATGGATCATCGTTTTGATGTGTTCTTGGATTCGGTTTGCAAGAATTTTATTGAGTATTTTTGCATTGATATTCATAAGGGAAATTGGTCTGAAGTCTTCTTTCTATGTTGGGTCTTTGTGTCGTTTAGGTATTAGGGTAATTGTGGCTTCATAGAACAAATTGGATAGAGTATCTTCTGTTTATATTTTGTGGAATAGTTTGAGGAGTATTGGTATTAGGTGTTCTTTGAAGGTTTGATAAAACTCTACACTAAACCCATCTGGTCCTGGGCTTTTTTTTGGTTGAGAGACTATTAACAACTGTTTCTATTTCATTAGCAGATATGGGACTGTTTAGATCATTGATGTGATCTTGATTTAACTTTATAACTGGTATCTGTCTAGAAAATTGTCCATTTCATCCAGGTTTTCCAGTTTTGTTGAGTATAGGCTTTTGTAGTAGGATCTCATGATTTTTTGGATTTCCTCTTTTAATTTCTGATTTTGTTTATTAGGATACTGTCTCTGTGCCCTCTAGTTAGTCTGACTAAGAGTTATTTATTTTGTTGATTCTTTGTTTGTTTGTTTCTTTGTTTTTTTTTCAAGACAGGGTTTCTCTGTATATCCCTGGCTGTTCTGGAACTCACTCTGTAGACTAGTCTGGCCTCAAACTCAGAAATCCACCTGCCTCTGCCTCCCAAGTACTGGGATTAAAGGCCTGTGCCACCACAGCCAGGCTTGATTGATTCTTTATATAGTTCTTTTTGTTTCCATTTGGTGGATTTCAAACCTGAGTTTGATCATTTCCTGTCATTAACTCCTCTTTGGTGAATTTGCTTCTTTTTGTTCTAGAGCTTTCAGATGTGCTGTCAAATTACTCTCTCCAGTTTCTTTTTGGAGGCACTCAGAGCTATGAGTTTTCCTCTTAGGATTGCTTTCATTGTGTCCCATAAGTTTGGGTATGTTGTGGCTTCAATTTCATTAAACTCTAAAAAGTCTTTTATTTCTTTCTTTATTCTTCCTTGACCAAGTTATCATTGAGTAGAGTGTTGTTAAGCTTTCTTGTGTATGTGGACTTTCTATTGTCTATGTTGTTATTGAGGAGCAGCCTTAGTCTGTGGTGATCTGATAGGATGCAAAGAATTATTTCAATCTTCTTGTATCTGTTGAGGCCTATTTTGTGACTGATTATGTGGTCAATTTTGGAGAAGGTAACATGAGGTGCTGAGAAAAAGGTATATCCTTTTGTTTTAGAATGAAATGTTTATAGATATCTGTTAAATCCATTTGTTTCATAACTTCTGTTAGTCTCACTGTGTCTTTTAGTTTCTGTTTCCATGATTTGTCCATTGCAGAGAGTGAGGTGTTAAAGTCTCCCACAATTATTGTGTACAGTGCAGTGTGTGCTTTGAGCTTTGGTAAAGTTTCTTTCTTTTTTTAAAGATATATTTTATTTATTTTATGTGTATGAATACACTGTAGCTGTACAGATGGCCATGAGCCATCCTGTGTGTGGCTGTTGGGAATTGAACTCAGGACCTATGCCAGCCCCGCTCGCTCCAGCCCAGCTCGCCTTGGTGTAATTCACTGTAGCTGTCTTCAGACACACGAGAAGAGGGCGTCAGATCTCATTACGGGTGGTTGTGAGCCACCATGTGGTTGCTGGGATCAGAACTCAGGACCTTCAGAAGAGCAGTCAGTGCTCTTACCCGCTGAGCCATCTCGCCAGCCCTAGTAAAGTCTCTTTTATGAATGTAGATGCCTTTGCATTGGAGCATAGAGGTTCAGAATTGAGAGTTCATCTTGGTAAATCTTACCTTTGATGAGTATAAAGTGTCCCTCATCTTTTTTGATCACTTTAGGTTGAAAGTCGATTTTATTCAATATTAGAATGGCTACTTCAGCTTGTTTCTTGGGACCATTTGCTTGGAAAACTGTTTTCCAGCCTTTTACTCTAAGGTAGTGTCTGTCTTTGTCACTGAGGTGAGTTTCCTGTCTGCAGCAAAATGTTGGGTCCTGTTTACGTACACACTCTGATAGTCTATGTTTTTTTTTATTGGGGAATTGAGTCCATTGATATTAATAGATGTTAAGGAAAAGTAATTGTTGTTTCCTATTATTTTTGTTGTTAGAGTTGGAATTCTGTTCGTGTGGCTACCTTCTTTTAGTTTTGTTGGAAGATTACTTTCTTGCTTTTTCTAGGATGTAGTTTCCCTTCTTGTGTTGGAGTTTTCCATTTATTATCCTTTGAAGGGCTGGATTTGTGGAAAGATATTGTGTAAATTTGGTTTTGTCATGGAATACCTTGATTTCTCCACCTATAATAATTGAGAGTTTTCCTGGGAATAGTAGCCTGGGCTGGCATTTGTGTTCTCTTGGGGTCTATATGACATCTGTCCAGGATCTTCTAGCTTTCATAGTCTCTGAAGAGAAGTCTGGTGTAATTCTGATAGGCTTGCCTTTATATGGTACTTGACCTTTTTCCCTTACTGCTTTTAATATTCTTTGTTTTGTACATTTGGTGTTTTGATTATTATGTGGCGGGAGGAATTTCTTTTCTGGTCCAAACTATTTGGAGTTCTGTAGGCTTCTTGTATGTTCATGGGCATCTTTTTTTTTAGGTTAGGGAAGTTTTCTTCTATAATTTTGTTGAAGATATTTACTGGCCCTTTAAGTTGGAAGTTTTCACTCTCTTCTATACCTATTATCCTTAGGTTTGGTCTTCTCATTGTGTCCTGGATTTCCTGGATGTTTTGGGTTAGTATCTTTTTGCATTTTGCATTTTCTTTGACTGTTGTGTCAATGTTTTCTTTTTGGTTTTTGTTTTTTTGAGACAGGGTTTCTCTATGTAGCCCTGGCTGTCCTGGAACTCACTCTGTAGACCAGGCTGACCTCGAACTCAGAAATCTACCTGCCTCTGCCTCCCAAGTGCTGGGATTAAAGGCGTGCGCCACCACCACCCAGCATGTCGATGTTTTCTATGGTATCTTCTGCACCTGAGGTTCTTTCTTCTATCTCTTGTATTCTGTTAGTGCTGTTTGCATCTATGGTTCCTGACTTCTTTCCTAGGTTTTCTATCTCCAGAGTTGTCTCTCTTTGTAAATTCTTAATTGTTTCTACTTCCATTTTTAGATCCTGGATGATTTTGTTCATTTCCTTCACCTGTTTGGTTGTGCTTTCCTGTAATTCTTTAAGTGACTTTTGTGTTTCCTCTTTAAGGGCTTGAACCTCTTTACCTGTGTTCTCCTGTATTTCTTTAAGGGAGTTATTTATGCCCTGCTTAAATTCCTCTATCACCATCATGAGATATGATTTTAGATCCAAATCTTGCTTTTCCAGTGTGTTGGGGTATCCAGGACTTGCTGTGGTGGGAGTACTGGGTTCTGATGATGCCAAGTAGTCTCGGTTTCTGTTGGTAAGATTCTTGCATTTGCCTTTCACCATCAGTTAATCTCTGGTGTTAGATGTTCTTGCTGTCTCTGGTTGGAGCTTGTTCCTTCTGTAGGTTTGTAAGCCTCTGTCAGCACTCCTGGGAGATCAGCTCTCCCCTGATAAGACCCATGCACAGAGGGCTGTAGATCAGCTGTCCCTCCTGGGTGCAGATGGAGGAATGAAGGACCCTGTCCCAGTTGCTCTGCTGCTTCTGCAGCCTGTGCCTCCTGGCTGGTCCTGCCTTAGAAAATCAAGGTTCTGAGGTTCAGTCCGTTGTCATCAAGATAGGAGCATGGCAGCATCCAGACAGGCATGATACATCTGAAGGCTGCTAGCAGAATACAGGTAGGGTGAGGGTCTCCTAGCCCAGACCCACAATCCAAATACATCTTTTTACAAAGTAAAAGTTGTTAATGCTAAGCTAGTCAATGGTGGTGCATGCCTTTAATCCCAGCACTTGGGAGGCAGAGGCAGGCAGATTTCTGAGTTTGAGGCCAGCCTGGTCTACAGAGTGAGTTCCAGGACAGCCAGGGCTACACAGAGAAACCCTGTCTCGGAAAAAAAAAAAAAAGTTGTTAATGCTGCAATGTTTTATCTTCCTGTGTTTCTGCACTTAATTCAACTCTTTTAGTGGGTGTTGAACATACCCATTAGAGAGACAGGCTGGCTGCTTTGAGCCATGGTGGAGATTGCCCGAATCACTGGAGAAGTGGAGTGAGCTGAGAGCAACAGGCAGTTGCCCGTGTGGAAGGGTCTACTTATAAACACTGACCCACACACTGCCTGTGCTCATCTGGAAGCCTCAGGACTGCAGCGCCCACAGTCAGGAGCTGGCACGGCTCCTCACTCCGTTCTTCCTCTGTCTGTGGGAATCTGGTGACTTTTACATTAGTTTCCACAGTGTGCACTGGAATGTGCATTTCTAAGCTTCTTAAAATGGAAACATATTGAGCTGGGCATGGTGGACCCACACCTTTAATCTTAGCACTACGGAGGTAGAAGCAGGTGAGTTTGAGGCCAGCCTGGTCTGCATAGTGAGTTCCAGTGCAGCCAGACTAAGTAGATAGAACCAGCCTCAAATATATGTACATATATATGTATATATATACGCATGTAACACACATATATTTATAAATTTACATATATATATATATATATATATATATATACACATACGTGTGTGTGTGTGTGTGTGTGTGTGTGTGAAGAGCTTTGGACTTCCTACTTTTAACAGCCCAGGTGCTGAGCTCAGCGCTAGATTTGCTGAGAGATCCTGCATCGGAAAATAAAACAAAACAATGTTCCAGGCTCAGTTCCAAATGCCCTTCATGTATGAAATGGCTCAGCTCTAATAAACCATTGTGTTTCTCATCAAAAGCCAAGCTACAACTCTGCCATCTATCTGTCTGTCCATCTATTTATCCAACTATTTATCTATCTATCCACCCGTCCACTGTCTGTCTAACACTTCCCTCGTGTCAATAAATACAGCTCTCCAGTATTCCTTTGGCAGCCACAGAGGAGCTCCAAGGGCAAGCTGCCCTAATTCATCTTTGTGATCCTCAACTGAAGACCTGTGTTGTTTATTTTCTGCTGAAGCTGCCCTCAGGCTCAGGCTCTGCAAGGAACCATGACCACATGTCTCCATCCACTTGCATAAATAGTCTTAAGAGTACCTGCAGTGGCAGAATTTATAGAAACGCTCTAAATATTAGAGGGCTGAACACTGCTGTTGGCCCTCGCACACCCCAGGGCTCTGCAGCCCCCTCTCATGACAGCACAGCACTGCCATACCTGAAATGGAGATGTCCAGCCTCTCCAGCTGCCCCTAGGATAACTGGCCAGTGTGGAGCTGTGAACTGTGCACGGTTTTGCTTATATGCATGAGGACCTGGAAGCTGAAAAAAAGAAAAATCAATCTGTCTCTCTCTGTTTCTCTCTGTCTCTCTCAGGTTTTGAGACAGGGTTTGTTTTTTGTTTTTTTGTTTTTGTTTTTGTTTAAGATTTATTTATTTTATCGTGTGCCACATGCATCCAAAGTCAGAAGGAGGCATCAGATCCCCTGGAACTGGAGTTACAGACAGTTGTGAGCCACCATCTGGGTGTCGGAATCGGACCTGGGGCTTCATCGAGAATAACAAGTGTTCTTAACCTCTGTGACATTTCTCAAGCCCTGAGATGGTTTCTTTGTGTAGCCGTGGATGTTCTAGAACTCGCTTTGTAGGCCATGCTGGCCTCAAACCCAGAATTCAGAGATCTGCCTGCCTCTGCCTCCTGAGATCCAGATCATTTGAGGTGGGAAGATCCACCTCTAATCTGGGCCACACCTTTTGTTGGCAGAATATATAAAGGATATGGAAAAGGGAAGCGCTCTCTCTTTGCCTGTTCCTTCCACCCTTGTTAGCAAGTCCATTCCTTCACTGGCACTAGAGACTATTTCTTTGGGATTCCAGTGTATACTGGAGACAAACCGAGACATCCAGCTTCATAGATTGAACATTTACTGGATTGGTGGACCTTCAGCATCTAGGAAGCCATTGTTGGACAAGCTAAACCACAGCCTGTAAGTCTCTCTCTCTCCATACGTGTGTGTGTGTGTGTGTGTGTGTGTGTGTGTGTGTGTGTGTGTGTGTTCCCTATGATCTGTTGACTGAGAAAGAGAAGACTAGGGCCTGGTTTACCGATGGCTCTGCACATTATGCAGGCACCACCCAGAAGTGGATACTGCAGCATTACAACCCCTTTCTGGCATAACCTTGAAGGACACCGATGAAGGGAAATCTTCACAGTGGGCAGAACTTCCAGGCAGTACACATGTTCATACATTTTTGTAGGGAAGGGGAAATGTCCAGATATGTGATTGCTCACTGACTCATGGCCTGGAGCCAATGGATTAGCTGGATGGCCAGGGACTTGGAAAGAGCATGATTGGAAACGGTTAGAAAAATGTCTAGGGGAGAAATATGTGGACAGATCTCGTCAAATGGGTGAAAGATGTGAAGATGCTCCTGCCCCATGGATATGCTCACCAGAAGGTGCCTTCAGCTGAGAAGTTCAATAATCAAGTTTCAGTAACCAAGTAGATAGGATGACCCATTCTGTGGCAATCAGCCTCTTTCCCCAGCCATTTCTGTCATTGTCCTTGGGCCCATGAGCAAAGTGGCCATGGTGGCAGAGATGGGGTTATGTATGAACACAATAACACAGGTGACCACTCACCAAAGGTAACCTGACCACAGCTGCTGCTGAGTATCAGATCTGTCAACAACAGAGATCAACTATGAGCCCCAGATATGGCACCATTCAGTGACCAGCCAGTGACCTGTTGGCACGTTGACTACATTGGACAACTTCCTTTAGGAGAAGAACAACACTTGGTCCTTACTGGAGTTGATATTTATTCTGGTTATGGATTTGCCTTTCCTGCATTTGTATGACTGCTGAAACAGTCATACAAAGTACCTTATCCACCATCATGGTGTTCCACACAGTATTTCTTCTGACCAAGGAACTCACTTCACAGAAGTGCAACAGTGGCTCCATGACCAGGAACCCATTGGTCTTACCATGTTGTCCACCATCCCGAAGCAGCTGGCCTGATAGAAAGATGGAATGGTCTTTTGAAGGCACAGTTACATCGTCAATTAGATGGCAGCAGCTTGGAGGGCTGGGGCAGGATTCTCTGAAAGGGAGTATACGCTTTGAAACCATGTCCAATATATAGTATAGTTTCTCCTATAACCAGGATCCATAAGCCCAGAATTTGAGGCACAGAAAAGGGAACAGCTCCACTTACTGTCACCCCAAGTGACCTACTAGGAAATGCTCTGCTTCTGTTCCCTTCTCTTGACCTAGCCTGGAAGTTTTGGTTCCAGAGTGGGAGCATTCCTGCCGAGACCCACAACAAGCATTCTATTGAACTGGAAGCTCAGACTTGGTTCTGGCTGCTTTGGGCTTCTGATGCCCTTAAGCCAACAGGCTAAGAAAGGAATAATAGTGTTGGGTGATTAATCCAGATTACCAAGGGGAAACTGGATTGCTCCTCCACAGAGGAGGTAAGAAAGATTGTGTCCAGAGTGCAGAAGATCATATAGGGCATCTCTTGGTATTACTATGTCCTGTGACTAAAGTCCATGGGAAACTACAACAGCCTAATACAGGCAGGATGACAAAGGGCATAGAAGCATCAGGAATGAAGGTGTGGGTTGCTCCTCCAGGAAGAGAGCCAAGGCCTGCTAAGGTGCTTGCTAGCAGTGGAGGAGATACAGAATGGGTAGTAGAGGAAGGTAGTTATAAAAACCAGCTAAGGCCACATGACCAGTTGCTGAAATAAGGATTATAATTGACATGAGGTGTGCTGTGTTTGTTAAGAATGTGTTTGTACAGATGTTTGTGTTTTCTTTACTCATACAATGTAACATCAGTTTAAAGAATATCAATGGTTATCATATTTAAGTTGTGATACTAAAAGAATGTCCCATAAGGGACATTGCCACCTATTCTAAATTTATAATGCATTTGTGGTTATATGAGGAATAGTTATATCATGTTTATGTATAATTACAATAATTATTAGCTCATTTAATATATAATGTGTTTGTGATTTATGTGGCATAGGTATATCATGTTTAGGTGTAATTATAACCCGGTTATTGTTTTCATTTATAAATTAATCATGGCATAAGGAGGTATTGTTGTGTCAAGTTGATAAGAAGTAAACTTGGATGACTATTCTAGGTTGTCAACTTGATTTCATCTAAAATTAACTCAAACTCCAAAATGGAGGGGCACACCGGTGAGGGAGTTTTGCTTCATTTGAAAGTGAGAAGATCAATTTCTTTTTCTTTTTTTTTTTGTTTTGTTTTTTTGAGACAGGGTTTCTGTTTTGTTTTGTTTTGTTTCAAAACATGGTTTCTCTGTGTAGCCCTGCTGTCCTAGAACTTACTCTGTACACCAGGCTAGCCTTGAAGTCAGGTATTCCCTTGTCTCTACCTCTCAAGTACTGGGATTAAAGACGTGTGCCAGCAATGCCAGGCTTCTAATCTTTGAAGTGGGAAGACACCTCTGATTCCACACTTGTGCTGGACAAACGTTTATATAAGGTCATGGGAAAGGAAATCTCTCTCTTTGCCTGCTTGCTCTAACCTTGCCAGCAATGACATTCCTTCACAGGCACTAGAGCCTACTGTGTATACTGAATTGACCAGCTGAGACATCCAACCTCATGGACTGGACAATTACAAGATTCTTGGACCTTCCATTCATAGGCAGCCATTACTGGACTAGCTAGATCACAGCCTGTAAGTCATTCCAAACAAATCATACACACACAAATACATATATATATAAATTTTGTATATTACAAAATAAATATATATGATGTATATCTCCTTATATACTATCTACATCTATATGTCTATATGTGGATCTATATAGAGATTTTTTTTAGTTTTTTGAGACAGGGTTTCTCTGTATAACCCTGGCTGTCCTAGAACTCACTCTGTAGACCAAGCTGGCCTTGAATTCAGAAATCTGCCTGCCTCTGCCTCTCAAGTGCTGGGATTAAAAGTGTGTACCACCACTGCCCGGCAAGAGGGCATATATTTATGGAGGGAGGGAGGGAGAGAGAGAGAGGT
This sequence comes from Montemys delectorum, assembly GCA_019843815.1. Classification (NCBI taxonomy): domain Eukaryota; kingdom Metazoa; phylum Chordata; class Mammalia; order Rodentia; family Muridae; genus Montemys; species Montemys delectorum. The sequence continues at coordinate 36,000 of JADRCD010197035.1, read as the reverse complement.
TCTATAAGTTCTTTTACTCTAGAGAACCCTGATGAATACATTGTGTTTCGGTAACTGGATTGGAGGGACAAAGCTACTGGCTTGTTTGAAATGTTTAACCTGCTAATATGACCCAGTAGAATTCCTACCCTGAGCCCAAGAGCTCGGGTATGACCCATCAGTGCCCTGAGTTCTGCCCATTCCTCTGTTTTCCCTGAAGACAAGGAGGAGCAGCACACAGGCAGTGAGCTCGAGCAAATGAGATATACAGAAGTATGAGCCTCCCTTCCCTGGAATTTCTAGAGCATTCCATTACACCGGAAATGTCACAAAAGCGGCAAGGCGGGGAGGGGGTAGGAGGATAGGCAGGAGGAAAGATTGCTGCAAGTTTGAGTTTGAGGCAGCATAGGGTTTACAATGAGAATATGTCTCCAAAAACCAGAGTGAAATAAAATGACAGGTTGGACTGAGCAATGTCAGCAAAGCAGACCGAGCTCCACAGCGATGCAGCAAAAAGAATATGCATTATATGTTATAGGTATCACATAAACAATATGTTCTATATTGTACATATATATAGTATTTCATGGATTTAAAAAAAGCATGTAGGGCTTTATGCTAATTTAGAAGTAAACTAATGAAAATTCCGCATGTCAGAGAAGAGAGTAAATATCAGGAAGATAATTATGTAAGTGTGCTTATGTATGTCTGCGTGCTCGATAACAACCGTGGAGTCATGTCCAGCAGTCCACCTTGGTATTTTGTTTTGTTTTCAAATAAGGCACACACAATTAATCTCAGCACTCAGGAAGCAGAGGCAGGTGGATCTCGGAGTTTGAAGTCAGCCCAGTCTACAGAATGAGTTCAAAGACAGTCAGGGCTACACAGACAAGCTCTGTCTCAAAATAAATAAATAGATACATAGGTAGTGGTGGTGGTAGTAGTAGTAGTAGTAGCAGTAGCAATAATAATAATAATAATTTAAAACAAGGTCTCTCGCTTGGCCAGGAACTTCACCAGTAGGCTATGCTTGCTGACCAGCAAATCTCAGGATCCTCCTCCCTCCCCATCCGCAGAACCAGGATTACAAATCCGTGCCACCATGCCCAGCCCAGCCCTTCCCCAGGGCTTCTAAAGATCAACTATGATCCTCTGGCTTGCACAGCAAGCCCATTACCAACCGCGCTATCTCCCCAACCCCAGAAGCCAAACATTCAATAGGAGAGGCATGATGGAGAGCAGCAGGGCAAATGCTGCAAAGAAGAATGTGGGAAAGAGGAGAGAGATGCACATGAAGCCAGGCATGAGTGGGAAGCAAGCATAGAACCCATGACTAAAGCAAGCCAAGGCCTCAAGTTCTTAGAAAGACAAAGCAAAACTGGTAGACTGGTAGGGCCAGTTAGTGAACAAAGCAACTTACTGGCAGTTGAATGTGATGAGTTGTCGGGGAAGAAATTAGAGCCCAACAATAAGAGAGAGTGAGCAGCCTTGGGCTGATGTGAATGGTTCTTCAGATGCACACATGTGACATCTACAGGTAAGGAGACTGGGCTGTAGAGAAAACATTTACAGTAAACAAAGTTTTAACTTCGTGGTGGGGCTGGAGAGATGGCCTCAGTGGTTTCTTCCAGAGTGTTAGACCCAGGTAATTGTCACCTGTCTGGCCTGCCATTTTGGGCTGTTACTAAGGAAACTTTCTCATGGGCTGCTACTGCTGTTGCTAGGATGGTCTTTGATGTTCTTGGAAACCAATCCCAATGGAAGTCAGAACTGCTTTGTATAGTTAGCCACAATAAACTTGGACCCGAATCAACAGCCAGGCAGCACTTCCTGCACCTCTGTATGGTTTTTGCTTTTATAAGCTGCTCCTGGGATGGACCCCAACATAAGAGAGGCACCTGCACCAAGGTAAGAAGCTGGTTGGAATAAGACTTCCATTTTGAGTAGGGGGGTCAAGTAAAGTTTAAGTTCCCAAGACCTCCCTCATAACTGACACATACTTGGCAGAAAAAGTCATGTGGGTAACTGACATCCTGGTTGGCAAGTTAAGACATGAATGTTAGGCAAAGCAAGTCCCCTGCTGTTAGGTCATAAAAAGCTGTCTGTGTTGTAGGTTGAGCGAGGCTTACGTCTGGCGACCCAGTAGAGAATTCTACAAGGTATGGAACAGTAAAGCCATGCTTCCCAGACATGGCTGACTCCATGAGTCCTCCAACTCCATTGTCCTGTGCTATCTATCACATAGACAATGCCCCAAGCTCCCAGAATTCTGGCTGGACTCCACCCCCAGTCAACTGACCACAGCCAGGTATGCTCCTCCCCACAGACAGGTAGCCCAGCCCATATAAGGGGCTGTTTTGCCCCTCCCCTCTGTCCTCCTCCTTCTCTCTCCCTTCTCTCTTAACCTCTTACTCTTGTCTTAACTCTCCCTTCCCCTCTCTCCACATGGCTATGGCCGGCCTCTACTTCTCTACCTTTTATCTCTTTTCTACAATAAAACACCTTAAGACCATGAGTTGCCTCCTTTTAACTAGACTGTCGTGTTGGCCCAGCATTTGCAACTGTGAGACTGGACTGGGTACAAGCCACCACTTTTCTTCCTCGGCCCCTCTCTCCCTTTGGCCCCAGAGTGGACTGAGCTACTCTGGGGCCCCCAATTCATTCTCAGCTCCTCCGTGGTGGTGTCCAGCGTCGCCTGCGATGCCCAGGGGCTAGAACCTGCGTCCTTGGCCTCCATGAAGCCTAGGGACAACCCCCGCCCCCAGTTGTCCCCTTCCGCGGACTGGGATCTAGACGCCCACTTGGCAGCAGAGTGGGGCTTGGACAGACTGCACAGAGTACCGGAGCTCTGATGGGACTCAAGTCTTTCTTCCCTCCCTCTCTGTTCCCTGGTATGCTGTCCCAGCGGTGGCAGCAGCAGAGCATGCTGACCGGTTCTCCACCTGTGGTGCCGGTGCCCGGTGCTGGGCATGCATTGAATATCCCAACCAATGGGAGCAGGATACATGTACAGCATTTCTAAGGAAACACCCTATCCCTAAATCCTGATTGGTGGATGAGATTTTTGTGTATTTTAGGATTTAAAGCCCTATAGGATCTTTGATTTTCTTTCGTTTATTTATTTTATGTATATGAATACACTATTGCTGTCTTCAGACACACCAGAAGAGGGCATCAGATCCCATTACAGACGGTTGTGAGCCACCATGTGGTTGCTGGCAACTGAATTCAGGACCCCTGGAAGAGCAGTCAGTGCTCTTAACCACTGAGCCATCTCTCCAGCCCCCTACCCCCATAGGATCTTAACTCAAGGTCAAAGCCAGCACCTGAGTCTGGTCTGTGGCCCTGATGGATCAGTCTTGGGATGTAGTGTTCAATATTTCATCCCTATTTGACTGGTTTGTGAGGCAAGTCCCAGACCCCAACATAGAGGACCCCAAATTCAGTACCCAGCACCAACATAGGGCAGCTCACAACTGCCTATGCTAGTTCTAGAGAGCCAGTGTGCCATTCTGGACTCTGTGGGTAACTGCACTTAAGAGCACATTCACACACACACACACACACACCCTTCGACAGCTACACAGCATACTCACAGGTAGAAATAAAAACAACTGACTCCCACAAGCTATCCTCTGATGTCCACACATAGTGTGTGTGATGTGCATTTTTTTTTCACTTCAAAAGTAAGCAGATGTTGGGGGGGGGTTGCATACCTTTAATCCCAGTACTTGGTGAAGGATGAAGGGGAGGCAGAGGCAGGCAGATCTCTGTGAGTTTGAGGCCAGCCTGGTCTCTATAGTGAATTCCAGGATAGTCAGGACTACCTAGAGAAACACCCTGTCTCAAAAAGGTAAAATTAAAAAGATTTCATATCAAAAACTGTTAGAATCAACCTTTTTTTTTTTAATTTCAGGAAATTTTGCCATTGGCCTTGTGTGATTTTGCATTATATGTTTAATAGGAGCTGATATTCTAGCTTAGAACTTTTATATCTTCCCAGGGAAACTTTTCAAACTACACACCAACTTACCATTTAAAAAATTAGTTTATTTTTATTTTATGTATTTTAGTGTTTGCCTGCACATATGTCTGTGTATCTTATGCATGCCTGTTGTCCACAATGGCCAGGAAAGGGCATCAGATCTCCTGGAGCTAGAGTTGCAGAAGGCCATGAGGGTGCTGGGAACCAAGCTGAGTCCTCTGCAAGAGTGGATAACACTCTTAAATGTTGTCTCCAGTCTCTCCCCTCACCAGCTTACTTTAATATTTTATCTTTATCACTTATTAGTACATGTGTATATTTGTGTGTTTCTGTGCATGTAGTGTATATCTGTATATGGTATACAGTGTGGGTGTGAGTATGTAGTAAGTTTGTGGGGTGTGTGTGTGTCTATGTGTATGGTGTGTGTATGTGTTTAGTGTGTGTGTGTAGTGTTTGTGTGTGGTGTATGTGTGTCTGTGTATGTATGGTGTATGTAGTGTGTGTGTGTATGTGTGTGTCTGTGTGTGGTGTGTGTCTGTGTGTGTGCATGTGTCTGCAGGCACTTTCAGCATCAGGTCTCACCTTCCAGCTCACCGACGCAGGATGTCTTTTGTGTGTTCTGCTGTTTGACGCTCCATGGTAACTCTGTCTTGAGTTTCCTCTTAAGTCTCCTGCCCCATCTCATCATAGGAGTGCTGGAATTCTGATGCACCCAATTCTATCAGCTTTGTCCTGTGGATGAAAATCAAACTCTCGCCGAGCAGTGGTGGCACACGCCTTTGATCCCAGCACTTGGGAGGCAGAGACAGGCGGATTTCTGAGTTCGAGGCCAGCCTGGTCTACAGAGTGAGTTCCAGGACAGCCAGGGCTATACAGAGAAACCCTGTCTTGAAAAAAAAAATCAAACTCTCATGTAGTTTGGGCTAGCCTGGAACTCACTACATAGCCAAGGATGGCCTCAGTTTCTGATCCACCTGAGTACTGGGATCATCGTGTATGCTATCACTCCTAGAGTTTTTAATGCTGAGGAGAGAACCCAGGGCTTTCTGTGTGGTAGCTAAGTCTCTACCAACTGAGAGACAGGGTCTTGCTATCTTACCTCATGCTCTGCCTCAGACTCCTGCCTCAGCTTCCAGCCGGTGCTCCAGAGAGCGCCACACAACCTGACTGGACATTGTACAAACACTAAATTTTATTAAATATTTTCCACATGGATTGCAGTGACCTACGGTTTCCTGTGTCTGCTCACATAATGAGTAACATCCCACCACCCTTGTGCCAGCACCATGCTGTCTAGGCGTTGTGTTTGTGACAGCTTTGTCATACGTTTTGAAATTGGAAACTGCATCCTTCACATTTGTTCTTTGGGTCATATATGTAGCCCAGGCTAGCCTCAACTTTAATTAATGTAGCCAAGAATGACCTTAAACTTCTGCCTCAACTTTCTAAACACTGGGATTATAAGTGCACCCTTGTCCCAGTGTGTGTGATGGCTGGGTGTGGAAGCTGGGATCCAGTGCATGCTGGGCAGATGCTCTACCCACTGAGCCACATTCCCAGCCCTTCAGAACGCTTTAGCTAGTTGTAGCTCGTTGGTATTTCACAATAATGAGAAGATAGGTTTTTCTATGGCCCATTAACTTTCATGAAGCTTGTTCTGATAGAGACAATGCCAAGTGTGTAGCTTGCTCCAAGGCATGTTGCCATGTCAACAGTATTAAATATTCCAGCTCGTGAGCACAGGTTCTTTTCATCTTTTTACTGATTCTTTAATTTATTTCTTCAGTAATGCCTCATAATTTCCAGTGTGTAAATGTTGTGTCTCCTTTCTAGAATTTATTCCAGGTTTTTAAATCATATGCTATTGTAGGTAGGGTTGTTTTCTTTTCTCTTTCTTTCTTTCTTTCTTTCTTTCTTCCTTCCTTTCTTTCTTTCTTTTTGTTTTTTTGTTTTTTGTTTTTGTTTGAGACAGGGTTTCTCTGTGTAGTCCTGGCTTCCCTAGCTTTGTAGACGAGGCTGGCCTTAAACTCAGATTACCTGCCTCTGCCTCCCAAGTGCCGTGGGATTAAAGGCCTGGGCTTCTTTTCCTTTTTGAATACTTATTTGATTTAATGTGTGTGTGTGTGCCTGAGTGTGTGTATATGGATTATATGTATGCAGGAGCCCGTGGAGGTTAGAATATATTTGGATCCCTCAGAACTAATCTTACCGGTTAGTTAGGTTGAGCCACTGCAAGGGTTCTGTAACAGCATTTAGTTCTTAAAACCACTGAGTCATCCCTCAAGACCCAGGGTTATTTCTTAATTTTATTGTCAGGTTGTTCCTTGACAGTAAGTAAAAACATTGCTAATGTTTGCATATTTCTTTCTCTTATATACCTTTATTTGTTTGGTTGGTTCTTTGCTTTGCTGTGTTTGCATATGCATCCCTGTATGCGTGTGGAGGCCACTGGTTGATATCAGGGATGTTTCTCTCTCAATTTCCACCTTCTCTTTTGAGAGGGAGTCTCTCACTGACCGTAGAGAGCGCCGATTCACATGGACTAGCTGGTCGGAACCCTCGTGTCTCTATTCCTACCCAGATCCCAGTAGCGGGTTTACAGGCACATGCCCCTGAGCCTGCTTCTGATGCTGGTACAGAGATTCCAAACCCAGATGCCCATGCCTGCACAGTAAGCGTCCTACGCAGTGCGCTATCTCCCCACGCACCACCCATCCCCGTCAGTCATACCTCGTGACTCTGCTGTCAGGGTGTGTTAGATGTAGCAATGCTTATTGTGAGTTCTGAGATTTGGGGTGTTAGGGATGACAGCTTCACTTCATTTCCCATCTGGGCATCTTTTACTTCGCTGTTGCCTGATCACTCTAAGGTCTATGGAATGTTGAGCTATGGAATTAAATGGTGGTCTTTTAAAAAGTGCAGTTGTTCTTAATGGTTATTTGAACTTCTACCACTGAGCACAATGGTAGCTGTGGCTTTTTCTCAAATGCTCTTTCTCATGTTTAGAAAATTCCCTTCTATCCACTCCTCCTCCTTTTTCTTTTTCTTTTTTTTTTTTTTTTTTTTTTTTTTTTTTTT